>CAUYLG010007667.1:0-34049 GCA_963573385.1 Cacajao melanocephalus
GTGGGAAAAGCAAAAGTCAAACCACTGAAAGTTAGAGACCATCTTTACAGTCTTAAAAAATGTTAGAGTTTGAAGAGACCCTAGATATCATCTAAGCCTCCTTTTCTTTAAGTAAATAAACTGAGACTCAAAGGGGTGCAGGGGTTTGCCCACAGCCAGAGAGCTAATTAAGAATGAGTAGAATCCTGGCCTGTTGACTCCTATCATGCTTTCCAGGACACTACACTGTATATACTCAAGATTATACTTCAGAAGAACAAGTTCTTAAAAGAAGAAACTGGCCAGGCACGGTGGCTCACACCTGTAATCCCAGCACATTGGGAGGCCAAGGTAGGCGGATCACTTGAGGCCAGGAGTTTGAAACCAGTGTGGCCAACATGGTGAAACCTTGTCTCTACTGAAAATACAAAAAATTATCCAGGCATGGTGTCCTGCACCTATAACCCAGCTACTCAGGAGGCTGAGACAGGAGAATTGCTTGAACCTGGGAGATGGAGGTTGCAGTGAGCTGAAGTTGCAGTGGGCTAAGATCACACCACTGCACACCACGCTGGGCGACAGAGCAAGACTCCATCTCCAAAAAAAAATGTTCTATTTGAGATTGGCTGACCCTGCAAGACTCAGAGCCCGCAGATATAGAGGACCAACTATATATATATGTGTGTGTGTAACATATATGTATGTATGCGTGTGTGTGTGTGTATACACACACGCATATTTTGCCAGAGGAAATTTATATTGAATTAGGACAGAATTCTAATTTCATCTATTCTCAAAAATAATTATTAAAGAAACAAAGCTAATTAAAAAGTAATTTTATTTGTACTCTAAGCCTTTCCACAAGATATTTGAATTAGCTTATAAAGTATGATATTATAATAAGGTGTGTGTGTGTGTGTGTGTATGTATATATATACGTGTGTATATGTGTATATATATACATGTACATATATATACATGTATATACACACACACACTTTATGTATATAAAATCATATATAATCATATATATATACACTTTATATATATACACATATATATGTAATCAGGACCAGAAAATATATCCAAAGAGTAAGTCCAGAAGGATGGAACATGGATATCAGGACCTGAGGTCTGGAGAAACAGGCCTTGTGTGAGAATGGGCGTATATTTCAGAGAGAAGCCAGAGTGTGAGTGGAACTTTTCGTACAAATAGTACCACAATATTATTTTTTGTTTAATATGCTTATATTAGTTTGCTGATATTGTTCTATGTTGATGTTTCTTTAATTCTGCAGAGGTGACAGCTCTGAGCAACTGTTTTCTGGTGGCCATCAGGAAATGTAGATTTCGTGGGTAGGGTTAATCAGCACTGTGTCCTGAGCCCTCTTCCTGTATTTTTACCTAATCTGTATTGCCAAGAATAAAGGAATGGGTTGTGTGGGATGTGAGGAAGTGAGGTGGGGGGTTGGGGAGTGGGCAGAAAAGGCTGTAGGTGATAATGAAAGCTCTCAGCAGGAAGGTTTGAGATCCTTTGCAGAATTCTTTTGAGCAGTGGTAATCTACAGCCATTATAAAAGGCTGCATTTCCTGTATTTCTGATTAAATGAAAGCAGATCACTGGATACTACACAAGAATGGTTTTCATGGCCGGGCACGGTGGCTCACGCCTGTAATCCTAACACTTTGGGAGGCTGAGGTGAGTGGATCACCTAAGATCAGGAGTTCAAGACCAGCCTGGCCATCATGGTGAAACCCCATCTTTAAAAAAAAAAAAAAAGAATGGTTTTCATTTCTTAAATAAAGTGATTTTTGATCAAATGCAATTAACATAAAGTGATTGGAATTACCTTACCTGGTCCTGAAGCTGCCTGCCTTAACTGCTTTATTAGGAATGAGATTAGAAGAGAGATTGTGTGTAGAAAAAGACACATCTGTGTGTGTGTGTGTGTGTGTGTGTGTGAGTGACATTAGAATCCTTGTTCTCACAATGTCAGGAAATTATTGTGTATTAAATGAAAAAATTAGTAATAAGCAATAGGTCCTCATGAAGGCATTTATAAGTGATGCTTTATGGTATTAGTGAACCTACCTTTAGAGTAAATGTCAAGGGAATGATAATTTAGTCAAACAGATGAAAGTTTACAAAGAAAGAATTGCATTTGTTTTCATGCAATAAAGATGGAGCAAATGCCTGAATGTTAACAATATTGTAAACAGGTTCAAGTTTTCAGGGTCCAGGGAAGAAATGGAGATTTGTGTCTTCTGGCTAATGTTGAGGGCAAGAGTGTCATAAAAGGCAAAAAGTGGGTAGATGCAGTGGCTTATTGCTATAATCCCAGCACTTTGGGAAGCTGAAGTGGGAAGATCCCTTGAGGTAAGGAGTTTGAGACCAGCCTGGCCAACGTGGCAAAATCTCGTCTCTGCTAAAAATACAAAAATTAGCCAGGCATGGTGGCAGGTGCCTGTAATTCCAACTACTCAGGAGGCTGAGGCACGAGAATCACTTGAACCCAGGAGGCAGAGGTTGCAATGAGCCAAGTTCACACCACTGTACTCCAGCCTGAGCAACAGAGCAAGACTCTGTCTCAAAAAAATAATAATAAAGGCAAAAATGTGAGAGTGAATTTTGTAGCAATCTTAAAGAATGTGTGGGTGCGGTGGCTCACACCTGTAATCCTAGCACTTTGAGAGGCTGAAGCGGGTGGATCCCCTGAGGATCTCCTGAGGTCAAGAGTTTGAGACTAACCTTGCCCACATGGTGAAACCCTGTCTCTACTAAAAATACAAAAATTAGCTGGGTGTGGTGGCAGGCACCTATAATCCAGCTACTCTGGAGGCCAAGGCAGGAGAATTCTCTTGAACCTGGGGAGCGGAGGTTGCGCAAGTTGAGATCATGCCACTTCACTCCAGCCTGGGCAAAAGGGGGAAAACTCCATCTTAAAAAAAAAAGAAGAAGAAGAAGAAGAAAAAGAAAGAATGTGTAGACTGTTTCTAACTGAGCAATGCCAATTTTAAAGTTAATTCAAAATGCTTTGGAAAGTATAATTGCCACAGGTGCTACCTTTCAAGTGGAAGTACTCTTGGGTATAAGCCAAGCCACATAACAAATTATCCCATATGTTTCTTGCATTAAGTGTAGATGTCTGAGCAGTGGGGGAAATGAACAATTTTGTTAATATTAAGGAAATGAAAAGTCAACTTTTTTGTTTTCTGTCTTAGCCATTGGTGGAGGGGAGGGGGAATGGCGTGTTCCTGGAGGACAGATACCAGGTTCCCTTTCTGCACCCAGCTCACTTCTCAGAGCATATTAGCTCTGCCTAACTGGTTGGTTTTGAGGCAGTGCAAAATTTGCCTTTTGGTGTGGAAGGATGTTTTTTGTGTTTGTTTTAAGCTGTTCTTTGATAATGTTTTAAGGTTTTATACATAAAACCATGTGCATAAAGATTTATGTTTTAAGGTTAAAATTCTAATGAAATAACTTATTTTTTACTCTATGATAAAATAGGACAAACTATGGGCACTAAGTCAGAGTCCCAGTTAAGAAAAATGACCAAATAGAAATATGCCGTAAAGATTTCTTTTTCTACTTTTAAAAAAAGTTACTTCAATTTTGAGGCTTGCTTTTATTTAACCAGCCTCATTTGTGAAAATCAGATACATCAAAAAGAGATAACTTTTTTTTGTTTTTTGTTTTTGTTTTGTGTGAGACAGTCTTGCTCTGTCACCCAGGCTGCAGTGCAGTGGCGCAGTCTCGGCTCACTGCAACCTCCAACTCCTGGGTTCAAGCGATTCTCACGCCTCAGCCTCCTGAGTAGCTGGGACTACAGGCATGAGCCACTACACCTGGCTAATTTTTGTATTTTCAGTAGAGATGGGGTTTCACCATGTTGGCCAAGCTGATCTCTATAACTCCTGACCTCAAAGGATCCGCCTGCCTCGGTCTCCCAATGTGCTGGGTTTACAGGCGTGAGCCACCAGGCCCGACCCCAGAGAACTCTCTTTGTGCTTTATTGTTATCTCTGGTAATTCTATGCTAACTTGCTGAGTGTTAATCTGTATTAAATCACATTGCTGAAAGATACGTTTGAATTTTGGAGGGTGATGAGAATTAAAAATTCAGATATGGATAATTTTTAGAAAATACTCCTAATGTGCTTTAGGTGAACTCTTAAAAACAAACAAAGTGGTGTACCGTAACACATTGTAAACAGTCTCTATCATGCATTAAAATGAATCTGATTCAGAATACAGACTCTGTCTCTAAAAGCCTGCCTTAAAGTAAAAAAAACAAAACAAAACAAAACAAAAAAACCACAGGCAGAGGTGGTTTCCAATGATTTCATAGTATATGTCATTTGCCTAGAGTGCTGAGTACAGTAGCTGTAAGTAGATTCCCCAAGAGTTCTATTGAAAGGTACTTAATGCAGATTACAACTAATTAACTGGATTTTGTTTGGGTCATGTTCATTGTGAAATGCACTAATCAGTGGGTTTGTCTTTAGTCATCTTATTCTCATTTGGGGTTGATGGAAATGAAGTAAGGACCAAGTAAACAACTTTTTTTCAGGTGCAAATTCGACCATGGAACCTAAGTGACAGTGACTTTGTAATGGATGGTTCTCAGCCTTTGGACCCCAGAAAAACTATCTTTGTTGGGGGAGTTCCACGACCCCTTCGAGCTGGTGAGTGGAAATAGTAACACCACAACGACAAAACCAACAACAACAAAATCCGCAATGCCTTTAGTCTTAAATATTTTCTAGGTTTCTAGTCAGTTATACACAGTCTCCAAAAAGAAGGCTGTTGTCATTTTCACTGAGCTTTTTCAGGATTAATGGTTTTCTCTCAAAATGCTCTATTTTGTTATGGTGCAAAAGTGAATTTCATTAGACAATTATGTTGAAAAAATGAATTCTATTTAGTGTTTTCCTATTTACTCACTTATATAAAAAATAATAACACATTTGGCAGTGTACATTCTTCTGCCAGTCAGCATTATTATGTATGACAGAAATCTGTCTTCTTTAAAGCTTCCCTGTTTTTTTTAAAGTTCCTTTCCAATGATGAAATAATTGTGCTGCTGGATTTGAGCAGAATCATAATTGACTGGAGAGTCTGAAGTGATGCTGAACTGATGACTTCAATATGTATTTACATCCAAAGACAAATCCAATCAGCTGTGCACCAGTCTCCTAATAACCAGTATTCTCGCCAGTGGAGTATAACAAAATTGTTTCTAAAATCTAAGTTTTTGAAGCACTTAGAATAATTGAGTTTAATTTTTTTAAAGTAAGACAAAAATGTTACTGTTGCTACTGTAGTTGTGAAAGTACATTTCTTTTGTGTTATTTATATGCAAGTAGACTTAGTTCTACCTAAAAATTAAAACAAAAAGCAGAGATCATTAAAATCATGTTGTGAAACAGAATTATAAAATGTAACGTAAAGTTATTTGGGTATATGACTTTAATGACTTCCTAATTCTGAAAGTTCCTTAACGTTCCTAACATATTTATCCAAATCCCAACTCCAGCCTACACCTAAAGGATAACATTAGACCTATATAAAGACAATCGTAATTTCATTTTGAAGGACTTTTAAACGTATTTATTCTGATTGGGTCTTATTTTCTTCATTCTAATGGAAAACTGTCAAAAGATAGAAAGCAAAGCTGCATAGATGCCTACCTTTTATCTGCAGTTGGAGAATAAAGTCTGAGAAGGGCTAATTCAAACATGAAAAGAATTATGAGAGGAGGGCAAATGCAGCCCTTGTTTATAAACTGTACTTTTTAAAAAATGGTGGGTGGAATATTTCTGACTTTTTTTTTTTGAAATAGAGTCTCACTCTGTTGTCCAGGCTGGAATGCAGTGGGACGATCTCCGCTCACTGCAACCTCCGCCTCCTGGGTTCAAATGATTCTCCTGCCTCAGCCTCTTGAGTTGCTGGGATTACAGGTGCCCGCCACCATGCCCAGCTAATTTTTGTATTTTTAGTAGAGACGGGGTTTCACCATGTTGGGCCAAGCTGGTCTCCATCTCCTGACCTCAGGTGATCCATCCACCTCAGCCTCCCAAAGTGCAGGGTTTACAGGCGTGAGCCACCATGCCTGGCCATTTCTGACTTTTTCTAATAGTGTTATGTTTAGGAGTGGGGAGGGACAGAAATCCTTTTTCACATTTTACAAATGGACAATCATTGCTAATATTCTACCTATTCCTTTTGCAACAAACTACAAGCATAAATTAGTTTGTTTGTTTGTTTGTCATCCAGGCTGGAATGCAGTAGTGCAATCTTGGCTTACTGCAACCTCCACCTCCCGGGTTTGAGCAATTCTCCAGCCTCAGTCTCCCAACTAGTTGAGACTACAGGTGTGTGCCACCGCACCTGGCTAATTTTTGTATTTTTAGTGGAGACAGGGTTTTGCCATGTTGGCCAGCTGGTTTCGAACTCCTGACCTCAGGTAATCCACCTCAGCCTCCCAAAGTGCTGGGAGTATAGCCTTGAGCCATCACACCTGGCCACAAATTAGTTTTTATGTTCTAGCCCCTTTCCTTTTTTCCTAGATGGAAATCTGAAAAAATATTCTGAAAGAAAAAGTCCTATAGTTATAAAAATAACAGAACTGGTTTTAACTTCTTATGTCTATCCAAGTCACATACAAGTTTATAAATTAAACTTCAATTTGTATTATTCACTCTTTATTCTTCCTGTTTTAATGATTTGGAAAGATAGATAAGGGCCTGTATATCATTTTTCTTCTGTAAATCCTGTGAAGATACCTTTTCCACACTTCCTGTGTGATCACGCTGACACTGCAAGAAGTGAACCACAGGACGTGAAATTGTATTCTTTAATATTTGGTGTCTGCAAGATGCCACAAATTCTAGGATTAGACAAGAATTATATTTAGTTGTCTAGTAAGAAATGGGATTTTGTGTTCCCTGACTAGATACTATACCTTTCATAATTCTTGAAGTTTTTTTTTGTTTTTTTTTTTTTTTTTTGAGACCGAGTCTCCATCTGTTGCCCAGGCTGGAATGCAGTAGTGCGATCTCAACTCACTGCAACCTCTGCCTCCCAGGTTCAAGCAGTTCTCTTGCCTCACCCTCACGAGTAGGTGGGACTGCAGACGTGTGCCACCATGCCTGGCTATTTTGTTTGTTTCTTTGTTTTTTTGAGACAGAGTCTCACACTGTTGCCTGAGCTGGAGTGAAGTGGCGCAATTTTTTTGTGTTTTTAGTAGAGATGGGGTTTCACTATGTTGGCCAGGCTGGTCTCAAACTCCTGACCTTGTGATTCGTCTACCTCTGCCTCCCAAAGTGCTGGGATTACAGGTGTGGCCACTGTGCCCGGCCTAATTTTTGTATTTTTAGTAGAGACAGTGTTTTACCATGTTGGCCAGACTGGTCTCAAACTCCTGACCTCGTGATCCCACTGCCTCAGGCTCCCAAAGTGCTGGGATTACAGGTGTGAGCCACTGTGCCCAGCCGAAGTTCTCTCTCTCTCTCTCTTTTTTTAAACTAAGCTGACATTTTGTTTTAAAATTGTTTTGTTTTTATAGTTATGTGGATAGTAATCTAAATTTACTTGTTCTATTGATAATGTTCCTCCTATGCCAACACTTCCCTTAAGTGTAGCTAGTTTCTGGGTGGCAAAGTAATCTATATTAGTGTCTTAGAATTTTACCATTCATCCCAAGACTCTAATTAACAGGACCATGTTATCAAGACAAAAGAGTTAACATCTGCAACTTTTATCTATGATCATAGGAATCGGGTTTCTCTGAAACATACTGAGGTTTGTGAACTGATGTATACCTTGGAATGGAAGACCATTTTTAAAGGAATTCATTGTGACTTTGGTAGACAATCTGAAATTGAATACAGTACAGTTCACTTGAATGATAAACATTTATTGAGCATCTACTATATTACTGGCACTGTGAAGTATGTGTCATGCAAAACTGAATATCCCCATATCATGTTAAAGAGGTTATCATATACAGAGAGTCAAAATATTTCAGAAGAAAACAAACGTATTCATAGAATGTGAACTCAGAATTAATTGGAGGCCACATTATATTCTTTAACATGATTCTCACATTTGGTTTTGAAACACTTTAGAGCATTTTTTATTATTTCCAACGGATATTATAGTTATGGAATTTTGGAAAGTCTAAAACCATTTTAAACATTATATGCAGAGTGATCCTGGACTAGATATGGGTGACCCTCCTCTCAACAGGTGAGATTTTAGATGTCCAGGTGGATTTTTACCCTATTCAGGGCCAAAAATTATTACTTAATATGTCACAGTAACTAAAATATTATCTTGGAAGTGTTAATCCTTTGGCTCTTGTGAGTTTTTTTTTTTATCTTTGATATTTCCTCATTATTGGTTATTCTGAATACAGGCCTTATTCCTTTAAATGGAAATATACAAACACCTCTAAAGAAAAAAGGCAACCTGTTTTAAGCAGTATTGTCCTGAGTTTCTGGTTCTTTGGCAAGCCTCCCTTTTAAAAACTCAGGTTGGACCAGCCTGGGCAACATGGTGAAACCCTGTCTCTTACAACAATTATAAAACTTAGCTGGGTATTGTGGCACACGCCTGTAGTCCCAGCTACTTGGGGGGCTGAGATAGGAGAATCGCTTGAGCCCAGGGAGGTTAGGACTGCGGTGAGCTGAGATCACACCAGTGCATTCCAGCCTGGGTGACAGTGAGACCTTATATAAAAAAAAAAAAAAAAAATTAGGTTGGGAAAAGGAAAGTCCTAGAAAGGAAAGGAAAAGAAAAGAAAAAACTGAAAATGGAAACATATCAGTGGAAAATTTAGATGAGCTTACTCACTGCCTGATTGTGGGTTTCTATATATCAAGTAATACACATTCTTATGGTCTCTTCCTTTTATCACTCCCATCAGTGACAATTGCAAGCCAAGGATGGTTTGCCTGAAGTCTCCCAGTGTTTATCAGATCTTGTTTTCTTTCTACTCTCCACCTCACCCTACACTTACACTAGAAAAGCGTGTAAGTAGACTCACCATGCCACCATGTGGCTAAAGCTTACATATTCTTCAGTCCATATAGGGAAATGGGCAGTTTGATTCTCCCCCTGCTATCACCTGGAAGTACATGTTGCCACTCTTCATTCACGTAATATAAGCAACATGTCTTCCTGAATCTCCATACAGAAATAGCCCTGTTGCATATCCCTATGGCATTAGGACCTCTTCACTCGAGTGCCAGGCTTGGGGGCTATGATATCACCAGGAAAAAGTAGAGAATGAGGTATGTGGTCTCTGTAGTCTTCCCCAGTTGATTAACATGAGTATGTCTCTGACCCCAATTTCTTGGCTGTAGCATCTGATTGGAGGACTACCTCAGTGACCAAGCTTTGGGATCCATTCATTCCCAACCTTGATCACGTTAGAAAAACCTTCAGTCTTTCTCATTAGAAGCATATGAATTGTTCTTTACTTCATGACTTCCTTCTGACAGTTTATCAGAGCAGGCCCTGTAAAACAGATCAATCTTGAGAGAGTGCTCACCTGAATCCCCACAGCCTACTGTTTGCTTTTTCATCTTTTGGTCCTTTCTTTCCTGACAATTGCTCTGATAATTCTTTCCTTTTTTTTCCCCCTACTAATATTTTGTGATGGATCCTGAAATTTCTTTCTCTTTCCCCACCTGCTCTGACTGTTGTGAGGATGGCTTTTCTGTGAGGGGCAAAAATTTGTGAAGTAAATATTCAGAGATATATGGCATATATCTAGAGAACATATATCCTGAATTTTTCTAAGATCATTGATTTTAGACATTTTATATAAACAGTTGATAGTTTAGGAACAATATCTTGATTTGTGATTTAGGAAACAGGAATATTATAACATTATTCTTTATTGTTTTTTTAATAAGTGGTTACAGGCAGAAACCATCCCGTATCAAATTTTTTAACAGTAGAAGCTTTTTCACCATGTTCTAAGTTCAATATGAGTTGTGTCGGATGAACTCCAGATTTGGCATACTGAATTGATTAACTGTATTACCTTTAGATAAAGCTAAGGACTTTCTAATGTTAGGTATGTGTTTGTGTCCTCCCTCTGCACCAAAAGCAAACCCTCATCCATAGCTGATGTCAAACTTTGTCATACCAGTAGCAGGCTGTATGATGTTAGCATACAGCCAAAATAATATGGGGATGAATTGGTGCTTAGAGAGCAGAAACCAGGCCAACTTAAAGGTTAAGCAGAGATTCACAGGGTGGGAGCAGGGCGAGAACCCTGGACAAAATGAAATATTTGAATACTACTCTGTCCTGAGCAGTGTGCTCAGAGCTCTCATAGATATTTAATTCTCACAATAATCCTGCAAGATTATAAGTTGTAGACTGCTCTTTTGAGATGAGGAAGCAGAGTTCAGATAGAGCAATTGGTCTTTCTCAGGTCAAAAGGAAGATACTTCATTAAGCTGAAATCTGACATGTTGTCTCAGTAACAGTAGAAAGAGTCAACTTGGTACCAGTGCACTCTGTCTGGTTTAGTTCATTGTTCATACCATCTAATTGAAAAACTATGTATTTTTTGAAATGGAGTTTCGCTCTTGTTTCCCAGGCTGGAGTGCAGTGGCGCTATCTCAGCTCACCGCAACCTCTGCCTCCCAGGTTCAAGTGATTCTCTTGCCTCAACCTCCTGAATAGCTAGGATTACAGGCATGCACCACCATGCCTGGCTAATTTTGTATTTTTAGTAGAGATGGGGTTTCTCCATGTTGGTCAGGCTGGTCTCAAACTCCTGACCTCAGGTGATCCGCCTGCCTCGGCCTCCCAAAGTGCTGAGATTACAGGCATGAGCCACTGCACCCAGTCTGAAAATATTAACTTCCCACCATACCTGATGCAGAGCAGAATCTTATGAGTACATTTCTTCCACTTGCAGCGTGTGAATTGCCTTGAACCAACTTGACAATTGTGGTAAACCTAGAAAGGCTTCAAGTTTAATCTTCCTTTCTTTCAGAAGTTGAGATCTCTTTGATATCTTAAAGTGCCCTACGCTTCTTTCCTGTTTTGTCCTTATTTCCAAAAAGAAATATGGATTCTAGACTCACAGTTTAGAATCTATAAAGACGAATATGTTATTTTCCTCTGGAATCCTCATTTCTGCTCTATCCCATTTGGCTGTCCAGTATCTCAGACTCACACATTGCCTTAGCTGGCTTTGAAATGTATTATAATTAAATGATATAAATAGGGCCCTGAGGTGAAGCAGGGCTGGGAGGAGTCATCATGGGTTTCCTCTCTGGTGAATTGACGACCCTTTCACATCTTTGTAAATAATCAGGATCAGGCCGAGCACAGTGGCTCACGCCTATAATTCCAACATTTTGGGAGGCCAAGGCGGGCAGATTACCTGATGTCAGGAGTTCAAGACCAACCTGGCCAGTATAGCAAAAACCCGTCTCTACTAAAAATATAAAAATTAGCTGGGTGTGGTGACTGCGCACCTGTAATCCCAGCTACTTGGGAGGTTGAGGCAGGAGAATCGCTTGAACCCGGGAGGTGGAGGTTGCAGTGAGCCAAGATTGTATCACTGCATTCCAACCTGGGCGATGGAGCGAGATTCCATCTGAAAAAAAAAAAGCATCAGGAGCAAACTCAAGGAACCACAATTGAAGCTTATGTTCAGCTTCACAGATGTAGTCATCAAAATCCAAAGGAATTCCTGGGGATGCTATATGCTCCACGTTGCTGCAGTATTCTAGCTTCCCCCTCCAGTCTGTGGCACAGTGATGCTCATCACAAGAGCCAGCATGTGGATTAGACTCATTGTGTTGCTGCTATCATGGAAGTTGTTCGTGAGATTAACTTAAGTTGTCTTAGGATGACAGAGCATCTTGTCCAAAGTACAGTATACCCTTGAACCATAGCTATTAGACCTGCTTACTTCCCACCATGACCAGACAGACCTGTGAGCACTGGATGGGAAAGAATATAAAAAGTGGTTTGGAAGGTCTTGACTTCCTTGTGGACTGTTTACCTGTTTTCACCTCTGTGTGAACTCTGGGTTTCTTCACCTGTATGCCCTGCTCTGGTACCCTCATTTTCCTCAGGTTAAATGTTAAGAACATGCTCCTAGGACCTACTTTGTCTCCGCCCTCTGTAGAGGATGGTTTCAAATGAGGACTAGAAATTCTGTTTAGTACTTAAATGAGTTCAGCCTGCAGAAAGTATGCTGAATGAAGACGCACTGGTTGAGCAAAAGACTAACTACAAACAGCAGTTTGACTATTGTTTACTTTTCTTCAAGGGTGGTCATATGTTGGACTTTCTGTAGTTAAAATGCAGATTAGGGTAGAGAAAGAGAGATGGGACATTTTCATATTCTTCTCCTAAAAACCTCGTCTTCAGTTACCTCGGTTTCTTCTAGCTTCTCAACAAATTGCCCTTCACTTAAGTGAGACTTAATTGACTCAAATGTCTGCAGACTTTTTGGTGGCCAAAAAAGCAACTGTATATAAGCTCATAAATGGAAATTATTTATTTATAATTGGTTTTCATAAGAGCACAAGTCAATGAGGGTTTCTGCTTCCTATCAAAATTATTTAACTGCCAGCAACATCAGTCATGATCTAATCCTTGGAATGTGCAGATGATTTCAAACAGATAGATTCACAAAGTAATGGAATGTTTGTGTTTCTCTGGCATCAGAAGATCCTGAAGATGTTTTTGGAGACCACTGTGGTGTAGAAGAATCTGTGGTTACAGTAACTCTCCTGCTTAGCTGGAGTTTCAAGCTTACCACTCACGTGCCTTCTTTCTAAATCAGGCAGTTTATTGAGTCTTTCCTATTGTGGAAGACAAGTGCCATTCAGTTCGTTGCCAGCGTTCTTTTCCTGGCCATTCACCAGGCTTAGAGATTGTTCCTCTCTTATTTCACTACAGAAGATGCCTTGTCTTTTGAAAATTAGTATTTAATTTACAGGGTCCTGAGGTTACTTATTTCACTAAATCCATTCAACCAATAAGGGAAATTCATTAATGACTGCAATTAACAATGAATTCTGCCTTCAGTTTCTTGGTCTCTGTTACTGCAGTAACATTAGCTGTATAAGAAGATCCTCAAACCACCAGAGGTTATTGGGATGAAGTATAAGGGCCTTTCATATTCAGGGTATGTGCACAATTCCTGTGAGATTGTTTGAATGAATGTGATTCCTGGATCCTGCCCCAAGACTGCAGTCAGCATTTACTTGGCTTTAATAGGCAATGCTCCCTTTGCTGATATGACTTAGTAATTCTGACCATAGCGGTATAATTGAGGTAGTTTTCTGCTGCTCTGTCTTTAATACCACCTACTCTTAGGCTTAGTTATTATTAGCTTATTATCTCATCTTCTGAAAATCACTTGTTGGTTGTAGGTTGTCCTTCCTATTAAAAATAGGCCCTTAGAAAATAGTTACCAATTGGCAATCTTCTGACATAGCAACACAGTTTTTCTTACTGCCTCAGCAGTTTCATATTACAGGAACCCGTAATACTTGGCTTTCCTTTTGTTCATAGAAGTCTAGTAGAGTTCTTATACTGTTCAGCCCTTCAGCCTTTGTACGTTCTGCAGAACTGTTCTCCTAGAAGAGAAGAGTTGTGCTGCTCTCCATCTCCCCAGATACTGATTCCTGTGGAGCTCTGCTATGTGATGATCTTTGCACATTGGCTGTGGCCCACATCATTGTCTGTCTTCCCTGTCTTCTCCTTTCCAAATACCATATATAGGTGTTGAAACAGGTTCTTGGGTCACTCCCCAGGTGTAGTGCTGAGTCTTTTGGACTTACACTATGTGAGTAGCCTAAAAGGAACGGTCATACCTGGAGGAGGTGCTGTCTAGCATCAAGTAAACAATTACCTTCAGACAATCTGGTTGCAGGTAAGTGCTACATGTTTTTCTAATGGTATCTTTATTGTTCTGTAAATATGCCAATATAAAGGCATATTTAGGCTGGGCGTGGTGGCTCACGCCTGTAATCCCAGCACTTTGGGAGGCCGGGGCTGGCAGATCACTTGACGTCAGGAGTTCAAGACCAGCCTGGCCAACATGGTGAAACCCCATCTCTACTAAAAATACAAAAAATTAGCCAGCTATGGTGTTGCATGCCTGTAATCCCAGCTACTCGAGAGGCTGAGGCAGGAGAGCCACTTGAGCCAGGGAGGCTGCAGTGAGCTGAGATCACACCACTGTACTCCAGCCTGAATGACACGGGGAGACCCTGTCTCAGTAAACAAACAAACAAACCATGGCACATTTAGAAGAAATGTGACAAAGAGTACAGGCCAGACTTCTGGATCTATAGCAAGGTGCAGCATGGGTATGTTTTTACTATTTGTATAGCACCTTAGTGCTCTGTGGTATGTTGTAAGTGCTCAGTAAATGTTTATTGTAGCTATTATCATTACTAGTATTATTATTTAGAATTCAACAGGAGAAGTTAATGTGGAGGATTCTCAGTTGGGATAGAATATACTCTAAAATCTTTATTTTTTTAAAAATTGTGGATATTTACTTTAAGGCTGTAAACAGATTGTCTCTAGTTAAAACAAACAGTTAATCCTTTCTGTCGCTTAGTCTTAACATAGCAATATGACACTAGCAATTGCTTTTAGTCTTAGAGGTTAGTAAGTAGGACTGTTTCTTATTAACTTGTTAAGGCAGCATGAAATGCCTTGCCTACCCAGGGTGCATTCCACTGGACTAAGCAGTTAGAACTTAGAACAGGAGGATTACTGGTAGTTCATGTCTTTGGTACTACTGCTAAAGTTTGGATTATATAAATTCTTGTGTGTGCATCTGTAAATTCCTAATTTATTTTTCCATTTTATTTCAAAACACCCTATGAGGACCTTCCCTACTTGAGTTGTAAGACTCTTGTGGACATTCTTCATGATATTTAAAATGGGTTTTCCTTTTCTTAATTACACTGCATGATCTCCAAATAATTCTTCCTTCTCCTGGGCAAGAGTACCTCCCAAATATTTATACATATCCATGTTTTGTTTCTTTGCAGTTGAGCTGGCAATGATTATGGACCGTTTGTACGGTGGTGTCTGCTATGCTGGCATTGATACGGACCCAGAGCTGAAGTACCCCAAAGGTGCTGGCCGCGTAGCATTCTCCAATCAGCAGAGTTACATTGCAGCCATCAGTGCTCGCTTTGTGCAGCTTCAGCACAATGACATTGACAAACGGGTAAGCGCCTACTTAGGGTGGAACTGCTATGGGAAAGAAAAGAAGTTTTTTCTATGGTTTCCCAGGAAGAAAGGCACCTTGTGATCATAAGTGAGCAGCTCTACCTTGGATGGCATTAGTCCATGAGTCCATCTAGGCTGTCTGAAAAAGAGATCACTGTTGGTATTTAAGGTGTTAAGGAATATTCTGCCTCACCCATCCCCAGAGTGATGTTACACTTATGAAAATAATCCTGCAAAATTTAGCATACCAAACTAGTGCTGTTCAGAAGATGACACTAACAGTATGTTTTTTGTTTTGTTTTGTTTTGTTTTGTTTTGTTTTGTTTTTGTTTTTTTAAAGACGGGGTTTCACCATGTTGGTCAGGCTGGTCTTGAACTCCCAACCTCAGGTGATCCACCCACCTTGGCCTCCAAAGTGCTTGAATTACAGGCGTGAGCCACCATGCCCGGCCCACTAACTGTGTGTTAACAGAAGTGGAGAGCTGGTGACCTGCTTGACCTACATAGTGCTCTTAAACAACAAAGAAACTTAGATTAACATTTAAACATTCAGGAGTATATATAAGATGTTGAACTTCTGGCTTGAAAATTGCAAGATCATACACTGTGGCAATCATTGGAGCCAAAAAGCTGCTTTTCCCTTCCTCTGTTTCTCCTGCTTATACCATATATGCATATGCATTACCTGCCATGCTGTTCATGGGTATTACCTGCCTGGCCTCTAGTGACATTAAGAGTGCTACCTCTGATGTAAAGAGGGGGCATGAAGTACAGTTTTAGGCAATTGGTGTACTTAATTGGTTTTGCAGATAGACATGAGTTTAAATTCCTTGAACCCAAGCTTTGGCAGCTGTTTGGAAGCTTAGGGGTATGGAAGCCAGTAAGAGCCAATCTGGACCCTGTATTAATAAATGAAAAGAGCAAGTAGGAGAATAGCACCAAGTCTTGAACGCCTGCCTGTGCAACTGTGCTATGACTATTAATTCTTCTAGTAAAGAATGTTTTTGGGG
The DNA here is from genome assembly GCA_963573385.1 of Cacajao melanocephalus. NCBI lineage: Eukaryota > Metazoa > Chordata > Mammalia > Primates > Pitheciidae > Cacajao > Cacajao melanocephalus. Next base: position 16,233 of record CAUYLG010007667.1, read on the forward strand.
CATACACTGGACCAGAATTAGTAAAGTAGTAAATATGTTCTATGTGAAGTTTCACTTATATCCTGTATAGCCAACTTAGACTAATTTTGTGTAGCAGGCAAGTTTCTGAGGTAAAAATTTTAACGGGTGATGGATTTTTCATATTCAAGAGTATATTTTTGTTAAGACATGTATCTGATCAAAAACTACAAGGGCCAAGGCTAAGAATAAATATTCTGTTTGCTACTTCACTGAGCTTCTTAAGAGTAAGTGGTAGCAATTTGGTTTTTAATTAAAATGAATAAAATAATTTAGAATTTTGAAACACTCTTTAAAGTCATGGAGATTCAAAGACGTAATAAAAATTCAACTCCATTTCCAGTTTTTAAGTATCCATAGCAATCTGAGCATGCCCTTTTTGTTTTGTTTTGTTTTTTGAGACAGATTCTTGCTGTCACCCAGGCTGGAGTGCAGTGGCACAATCTTGGCTCACTGCAACCTCTATCTTCCAGGTTCAAGCAATTCCTTGCCTCAGCCTTCTGAGTAGCTGGGATTACAGGCACCTACCACCACGCCTAGCTAATTTTTTTGTATTTTTAGTAGAGATGGGGTTTCACCATCTTGGCCAGGCTGGTCTTGAACTCCTGACCTTGTAATCCATCCGCCTTGGCCTCCTAAAGTGCTGGGATTATAGGCGTGAGACTGTAAGCTCCACAAAGACGGGCATGGTGTCTGTCTCATTCCCTGTCTGGTCCACAGTATTTACCTGTTGCTCAATTCAGTCACTGATGCTTGATAAACCTTTGTTGAATTAACACATGTTGCTACTTGGAGGGTTCTTTTAACTTCTGCTGCTGTTGTTGGTAGACATGTTTGTGCCTGTACATTTGGGAGTCACATACCAGATTCTATTACATTGAGACCTCTATTGCAACCATCACTGGTGAACCTAGGCAGTGAACTTAACCTGAAGGGCCTTGGGTTCTTATCTATATGGAAGTAGCTTTCTTTGTTCTTCTCTAAAGCCAGAACTAGTGACTGTACAGGAGGTAGATCCCGGAAAAATAAAACCTAGAGGAGGTTTCCATTTCCCCATGTCTTTACCTTCCCTTTGCTTCTATCCTACCGATCTCCTGGCTTATTCCTTATTAGAGGGAGATATGCTTGTCCTAGGGATTTGTAGTAGTCATTGAGCCCCTTTAAGAATCATTTAAAAAAAAAAAAAAGGCCGGACGCAGTGGCTCACGCCTGTAATCTAAGCACTTTGGAGGCCAAGGCAGGAGGATCACCTGAGGTCGGGAGTTCAAGACCAACCTGACCAACATGGTAAAACCCCGTCTTTAAAATAAAAATAAATAAATAAATTAATTAATTTTTAAAAAATCATAATAGCTGGGCACAGTGGCTCACACCTGTAATCCCAACACTTTGGGAGGCAGGCAGGCGGATCATGAGGTCAGCAGTTTGAGACCAGCCTGGTCAAGATGGTGAAACCTTGTCTCTACTAAAAATAAAAAAAAATTAACCGGGTGTGGTGGTGCATGCCTGTAGTCCCAGCTACTCAGGAGGCTGAGGCAGAAGAATCACCTGAACCCAGAAGGCAGAGGTTGCAGTGAGCCGAGATCACGCCACTGCACGCCAGCCTGGGTAACAGAGTGAGACTCCACCCCTCACCCCCGCAAAAAAAAAAACCCATAATAAATTCAGATATGTTTGTTTTATTGCCTATCCCTGTTCTCACAGCTACTTTGCGGCAGGCTCAGGCCCTCAGTATTTCTTCCCACAAGAATAGAACTAGGTTAAAAGGAGAGAAATGGCTTTGCTTTTGTTAGCATGATTGTAGAACATGCTACGAAAATGTGTTTGGAACATCAAACTTCTCAGGGCTCAGGAAAGCCATTGACTTTTCTGCTTGCTGTAATTGGGTTAACCAAATATTTTATATCTATATCTTAGAGTAGTCCTTGGTAAACATTTAAGGTAGCAGCCAGTTGTAGGGAATTTGGAGCAAGAACAAATTCCAATACATTTAAGCCTTTGCTGCTTCAGTCAGTCACTGGCGACCCCAAGCAGGTTACTTAAGGCCAGCAGCTTCAGGTCCTCATCTGTAACTCCTTCCTGGGGATAGTCTGAAGATTAAATGAAATTTTACTACTGAAAAGCCAGATCCTTATGGCAGGTCGACAGGTATTTAACCAGCAATTATTCATCTTGCTACAAATATACTTAATATTGATTTTTGTTAATATTATATAGGTTGAGTTTTAACAGTTGCTCTGCTGAAGAAGTAGCAGAAAGGTACACTGGTTAATGAAAAAAGCACTGGCCCCGAGTCAGATGGCCTGGGTCTAGATCTGGTCTTGTTCCCCCTGCGGTTATATGACCTTGGACAAGTTACTTAAATTCTGAGCTTCAGGGTACAGTGAAGGCAATAGTAATAGCCTTGGGTGTCCCATGAGATGGATGAGAAGCCCAGAGAGATATTGTTCAAGAAACCAGTATGTACAATGTGTATGTGTATGGTGGGACTGTTGCAGTGGGTGCAAGAATGCTACCTCCATGTGATGTTAGAAATGAGCTCAACGGTTCCTTCAGTGCCCCAGGATGAGAGCCATCTGAGTGGGAATATTGGAAGTCATTGAAAGTGGCAAAGTCCCTACTCTCCCTTTTGCCCCTCAGGGATGAGCTCCATCTTCTTTCTTTTTTTGAGATGGAGTCTTGCTCTGTTGTCAGGCTGGAGTGCAGTGGTGCCATCTTGACTCCCTGCAACCTCCACCTCCCAGGTTCAAGTGATTCTCCTGCCTCAGCCTCTTGAGCAGCTGGGTCTACAGGCGCGCACTACCACACTCAGCTAATTTTTGTATTTTGAGTAGAGACTGGGTTTTACCATGTTGGCTAGGATGGTCTCGATATCTTGACCTCGTGATCCACCCACCTCAGCTTCCCAAAGTGCTGGGATTACAGGTGTGAGCCACCGCGCCTGGCCAGGCCAGCTCCATCTTCTTTGTCTGCCCTGACCAATACAGAGATCCTTTCCCATCCCTCCCCTCCTCCCCTCTCCCCTCCTCCCCTCTCCTGTCCCCTCTTCCTCCTTTCTTCTCTGTCTTCTTTCTTTCTTCCTCCTCTTTCTCCTTCATTTTCCTCCTTCCTCCTTCTTTTTCCTTCTTTCTTCTTCCTCTACTTTGAGACATTTATTTACTTTCCCATATGAACAAACGTAAGTAGGCCAGGCACAGCAGCTCATGTCTATAATCCCAGCACTTTGGGAGGCCAAGGTGGGAGGATCACTTGAGCCCAGAAGTTCAAGACCAACCTGGAGAACATAGGGAGATGTCATCTCTACAAAAAAAAATTTTTTTTTAATTAGTCAAATATGGTGGCACATGCCTGTGTGATTCCAGCTATGGGGGGAGGCTGAGGAGGGAGGATTGCTTGAGCTCAAGAGGTTAAAGCTACAATGAGCTGTGATCATGCCACTGTACTCCAGCCTGGGCAACAGAACAAGACCTTGTCTCAAAAAATAATAATAAATCATGGATTGTTATGTCATGATCATGTAGTGGCTAAGTCTTATATCTCCTCAGGAAAATAGAGCACTATTGAGTGCTAGAGACTCTATAGAGAACTTCAGTCTTTGGTCATAGCATTAATCTCTTTCCTTCTGACGTGAGCCCAGAGTTGCCTTTAAACCAATACTTTGACCATTTTAAGTAGCATCGACCTTTGTTACCTTTTTACCCAAAATATCCTCCCTTCCTGTCTGCATCATTATAAATACAGATGCAGTGAATTTTTTAAACTAGAGATGGCATTTAAGGGTCACTTACTTCCTGTTTGCAGCCCTTATCCCTTAAGAAGAGTGGGAGGGGACCACCTGCAAAGCAGCAATGCCTTCGGTGAGACAATTCATTAAGTGTTGGAACAGTGAAAGCAGTAGGGCCACATGAGGTGTGTGCTCTTGTGTTGCATCTTTCTTGTGTACGCTGTGGGAGGTACATGACAAAGAAATTGACTGGTATATCTCCTTTACCTCTTTTGTATCCAACCACCTTTTTACAAAAGATACCTGTTTTGAGAGTTTGTATGTTTGTTTATTATTGTTGTTGATCTTTGGCGAAGCTTTTAGATAGAGTGTTTTAAGGGAGAAATATAAGCTTTATAGATTTTATTTCTTCTCACCATCTTAGAGACTTTTTGGCTTGCTTATAAATATAAAGTATGTCAGTATGCAACATTTATATTATTATTTAATTTATCTATGTTATCCTGTAGATTTGGTACTTTCATCTCTGCTGTCATTTCACTCATCCATATTCTCATGATCTTTAAGGAAGAGGTGTTTTTGTTGTTGTAACAGCTTTATCGAGCTGTTTTATGCTATTCGCATAGCATACAATGCACCCAGTTAAAGTGTGGAATTAAGTGTTTTTTATTATATGTACATAATTGTGCAGCCATCACAATCAGTTTTAGAACACAGGTTTTTTGCAATCATACCATATTTTATGTCTTAAGGAACATAGAGGTATTTTAATATACAGCCTTTAAGTCTGCAATAAGAAGATCAACTGCGTAATAACAATAGTGGAATGGTAGTAGGGGACACACTTTATTTATTCTTTGTAATCAGTCAGCTCATTATATAGAGAGCATCCTACTTATTTAACCTGTGCTCTTCAAAGTCGCAGGAACAAAGTAGCCCAGGCTCTTGGGGCAAACCTCTGAAACTTGCTGCAACTGTGATTAGAGTCTCCCTTGTTGGAGTAGATTGATAAATCTACAGATCACAACATTTTGCTATGGCATGTCTAGCCATAGGAGGACTGAGAGAGATGGAAGAAGCTTCTTCTACTAGTAGTTTCTCACAGAGCTGCTATGATCTTAATTCTGTCACTTTTGCTCAAGAGTCTGAATGGAAGTGCTTGGCACACAGCAGGCACTCACTAATGTGCAGAATGAAGTAGGAGGAGATATAGGAGAGCCAGGACTGGAAGCAACCATGGAAGCCTGGATACTAGACATCTAGAGTCATCTCTCATCTGGACATCTAGAATATCTTTCCCCTGGGGCTCCCCACTTCAATTTTATCCCATCTCCAAGCCTTTTTTACATAGCAACCAGAGTGAGCTTTTTATAATCATAATTTAATCATGTCTTTTCTCTCCTTTAAACCTTTTGATTATGTTCTACTGCCCTTAGGATAATGGTCAAAGTCCTTAAAATTGCCTAAATGACCCTTCATGTACTATGTACTTCTCCCTTAGCACTCCCTTCTCCCTTCATTATCTTGAGCTATTTCTCAGGGTCACTATACATATGTTGCCTGGCTAATACCCACTTTTCCTTCAGGTCTCAGCTTAATTGTGATATTTTTAAGAATCCTTTTTTCATTGGAGTTTACACCTCCCCCATAGATTGTTGTCATAATACACATCTGCCATTCATCTGTGCCATTAAATGCCAGTATAATGAAATAATGCTTTGTTTAATGTCCATCTACTCTGTTACATGATACAAATTCAGGAGGGCAATAACTGTGTCTTTCAGTTTAACTACTGTATACACAATGCCTGACACCTAGTGGACACACATTAATTATTTTTGAATTAATGCATGAATGAGTTATTATAGTGAGTGAATGATGATTGAGAGGTGGCCCAAGAGGCCAGACACAGTAGCTCATGCCTGTAATCCCAGAACTTTGCAAGGCTGAGCTGGGAGGACTGCTTGAGGCCAGGAGTTTGAGACCAGCCTGGGCAATGTAGCGAGACCTTGTTCTCTTAAAACATTTTTTTTTAATTAAAAAAAATTAAAAGTAAATAAAAAGAGAGGTGGCCTAGATGGGAAGACCTTTTATTACCATTCTTTCACATATCCAGCTTTCCACCAGAGGGCACTTTGCACAGCTTTCTTTTTCTACTTAGTTAAGAACACTCAAATAATAAATTTAGATTTGGCTGTTTAGAATAGCAAAAGTGTTTTTTTTGGCACTTATAATACACTCAAGTTGGACTTAACCTTAGGCATGACCTGGTCCAACCCCATTTGTTTTGCAACACAGGAGAATCTAGGAAAGGTTTGGAAACTTTCTCAAGATACTTGACAATTGAGGGCAGAGCTCTCTTCATTGGACTTCCTTCCTGAGCCTTGCTGCTCATGCAGGGACTAATGTTTCTTCAAACCCTCTTTGTCCTTGAATTCCTTTTTCCATCGACCTAGGTTAGGAACTTCTGAAATTATAGTTCCCTTATCAAATTGCATATATGTTTTAATATTTCAAATAACTTTTCAGAAGCATATACTGCATGGAGCAAGGGCACATCTGGAATTTATCAGGATTTTCTGGTATGCCTGTAGGTCATTTTGAACAGTCACTAAATGAGTTTGAAATTTTTCTGTGCTTTGTGCAGTTGTTTTGCTTTTCACTTTTATGTTTTTCAAGTCATTGAAAAAGTTTTACATGAATACTTGACATAAAAGTGAAAAGAAAAAGTATAATCCAGAGGTGTCAATGTGACTTCCCTGGATTATATTTAATGAAGGCCAGGTGCAGGGGTTCACGCCTATAATCCTAATGCTTTAGGAGGCTGAGGTACGAGGATAGCTTGAGAGCAGGAGTTCAAGACCAGCCTGGGCAACATAACAAGACCCTCATCTCTTCAAAAAAAATTTTTTTCTTTTTTAATTAGCCAGGTGTGGTGGCACATGCCAGTAGTCCTAGCTACTTGGGAGGCTGAGGCAGGAGGATTTATTGAGCCCAGGAGGTTGAGGCTACAGTGAGCCAGTCACCTAGGTTGGAGTTGGACGACTGAACTCCAACCTAGGTGACAGAGCAAGATCCCATCTCTTTAATTTTTTTTTATAATTTAGTACAGATGTTTGGCAATTTTAGTGTTATGAAACTTTTTTTTTTTTGAGATGAAGTCTTGCTTTGTCACCCAGGCCGGTGTGCAGTGGCGTGATCTCGGCTAACAGTAACCTCCACCTCTGGGGTTTAGGAGATTCTCCTGTCTCAGCCTCCCAGCTAGCTGGGATTACAGGCACCTGCTACCACACCCAGCTAATTTTTTGTATTTTTTTTTAGTAGAGATAGGATTTCACCATGTTGGCCAGGCTGGTCTCAAACTCCTGACCCTCGGAAATTCGCCTGTCTTGGCTTCCCAAAATGCTGGGATTACAGGCATGAGCCACTGTGCCCAGACTCTGAAACATTTTGTTGTAAATGATGTAGATAGGGCCAGGCACACTGGCTCACACCTGTAATCCCAGCACTTTGGGAGGCCAAGGTGAAAGAATCACTTGAGGCCAGGAGTTCAAGACCAGCCTGGGCAATATAGTGAGACCCTATCGCTATAAAAAATAAAAAAAATTAGCTGGCATAGTGGCACGTGTCTATAGTCCCAGCTACTCAGGAGACTGAGATGGGAGGATTGCTTCAGCCCAGGAGTTCTGAGTGCAATGAGCTATGAATGTACCATTGAACTCTAACCTGGGTGACACAGTGAGACCCCACCTTAAAAAAAAAAAAAGACACAGATATAATTCATGCCTTAGTTTTTACTTGTGAGGAAAAAAGGATTAGCATCTGGGGAAATAAATCCGTTAAGGCTTACCTTATGCATATGTTATGGCTCATGTTCACTAGTTATTGTTCAATTGGTAATTTGTCCCCGTGTTGACGATGTCAAGGTTTATAATACTCGGCATATAATTCTCAGCATTTATTCCGCCTCTGCATACATGAGGCGTATGTTATCCTCGTAAATAATAGAGGCTCTCTAGAACTCTAATAGAGAGGGGTGATTACAGGCATGACCATTAGTATGTAAGTAAGGGATACATCCCATACTCAACTCTATCCCCACCTTCCAGAGCATCATTGCTATAGTAAAAATAAGAGTACTGGCTTAGGAATTAGGAGATCTGGGTCTATTCCTAGCTGTTTTCCAATTGTGGTATGACCTTGGGCAAGCTACTTAACCTTTAGAGGCTTGATTTCATTATCCTGAGGTAATAAGAACACCATCCTAACTACCTCACACTTTATTGCACAGATAAGCCATGACAGTTAAAGGAGTACTCTGGGAAGTTATTAGGCTGTACAGACAGATGTTGATTTGTATTATTACTGAGCCTGGCCTATTTAAATTGTGCTGTGGCCTAATCATACATCCAAGGCTAATTGTTAGCTCCTTTTTTTTCCTTTTAAAGAATTTATTCAGTTCCACTAAGTATCCTTGATAAAAGGAAAATGAAATAGTTGAAGTTGATAGTTTAAAAGAAAAGTTAACTTATGTGCCAATCTGTCAACATTCTGGTTGGATGTTAGTCAAGACACGCATGTAAAGACTAAGTTCTTTTTATAGAGACAGATAACTGGGTACGTTTTTTCATTTTAAGAATCGAAGACTTTTTTCACTTCAGTCTTGAAAGTGGTATTTTTACCAGTATCCTTTCTGATAATGAAAATATTTTGAACCTGAAGTGAAATACAGTTTAGGATTAATTTTGCTTGTATTCCTTTGAATAATGTTTCTGTAAAAAACTGAGTTTAAAGTATTTAAACACAGTAAGAGCCCAAGATGGTACCTGTACTCATTCTTTTTGTTCTAATGGTATTTTTAGAAATGATGCCAAATGAACTCTTAAGATGTGAAAGCTTTGCTAAATTCAGTTTTTTTTTAATGTGTTGTAAGTCTAGGTCATTTACATATGAAAGATTTTTGTACTGTGAAAATGAGATCATTGAAAATGGGTAATCCTTTTACATGGCCGGTTTTCTACCCCTTTGTCAACTCTGTATGGTCATGAGAAAATTTTTTAAGTGTGGAATCAGTTGAATCTCCCTTAGCCTAGCAAAAACATATCACTCGATAGATATGAACGATTTGTTTACAAAAATCTGAGGCAGTGTACCCCCCTGCCTCCTGCATAACCATAGTCTAGCTCAGCTCGGTCATGTTGTCTCCTAGAAATTTGTAAATCAGACGTTTATAACTTTAAATGGATTATGCAGTAGACATTGGTTATAGTTTCTCCAGTTCATCCCATAGAAATATTTTTACTAGTACGAAGGATACTAGACTAGAATCAGCCAATCTGGGGTTTTAGTCTTGACCATACCACTTATTATATAGCTTGAAGGAAGGGTGTGTGTGTGTGTAAATGAAAGTGTTTCTGAAAACTGTAAAGCACTCTGTCAGTATACAATAGCACTGGTAACACATTAATTTATGTGAAACCATGGATGACTAATATTTGAACTCTTCTAGAAGATGCTTATTAAAAACAATCTAATTGGAATTTCTGGTGATAAAGGGAGTTAAATATTTCAGGTAAAATCAGGTAAAGTTGGTTGATTATTTGAGTTCTGTTTTTTTTTACACCTGTCACTGACTTGAAGCTCATATGAGTTCTTTTTTTCTTTTTTAATTTTTATTTTTTTTGTTGTTGTTTCGAGATGGAGGCTCGTTTTGTTGCCCAGGCTGGAGAGCAGTGGCACTGCAACCTCCACCTTCCAGGTTCAAGCGATTCTCCCACCTCGACCTCCTGAGCAGCTGGGATTACAGGTGCCCACTACCACGCCCAGCTAAGTTTTGTATTTCTAGTAGAGATGGGGTTTCTCCGTGTTGGCCAGGCTGGTCTCGAACTCCTGACCCCAGGTAATCCACCCACCTCGGCTTCCCAAAGTGCTGGAATTACAGGTGTCAGCCACTGTGCCTGGCCATATATGAATTCTTTAAACAGGAAGAGATCTCAGCGGGCAGGTCTTCTCTACTCATATTCTAGGGAAAATGTCCCTAGAATTAGTTCCTCTATATTTCTTAAAGTGTACTCCATAAAACATGAGGCTCCTGGGATTTTAATACCTATTTTATTTAAAAAATTTTGCTGAGTCAAATGAGTTTAGAAATGCTTGTTTAAAGAAAGGCTGATTTAGTCTATGACATATTAGAATCTTTCATATACTAATCTTCATTGTGAAGACCCAAGAAGGAGGCAATATGCAGTTTTTTTTTACAAATTTGTTTTGATCATGGAAAAATGTGTCATTTCTTGGAAATAATGTTTTAGAGAACCTAGTTGAGAAAAACACTGTGTTCTCAGCTTCTTTCCTTCTTTCATGCTCAAATTCAGAAGGCTAATAAGCAGTTGATTGTTTTTCCCTTTTAGTCCCTTTTTTCCAAGTGAGTCCCATCTACCATGTATTTTCCATCTACAGGGGGTTTGGGACAGGGCAAGGAAATAGCAACTGCATATCCATGGTATTAGTGGGGCATTGAAGTTGTGGTTGATATTCCCTTTAGTATTTATAATTCTTTATCTTTTGATTATTTGAGATTATCTGTCACATCTAAAATGTCTCCATATAAGAAGGAAAAATTGTTTTTGAAATCAGTATACCATTGACAAAATGTTACCTTGACTCTATTTTAGCTTCATGTTGGGCACCAGAGAGACTTTCAATTTGCCAGTTTGGGGCTTTCTAATACTTTTTATTTAAAGAACATTGTGGCTGGGCATGGTGGCTCACGCCTGTAATCCCAGCACTTTTGGAGGCCAAGGTGGGTGGATCATTTGAGGTCAGGAGTTAGAGACCAGCCTGGCCAACATGGTGAAACCCTGTCTCTACTAAAAATACAAAAATTAGCCAGGTAGTAATGGTATGTACCTGTAATCCCAGCTACTCAGGAGGCTATGTCAGGAGAATCACTTGAGGCTGGGAGGCAGAGGTTGCAGTGAGCCAAGATTACGCCATCACACTCCATTCTGGGTGACAGAGTGAGACCCTGTCTCAAAAAGAAAAAAAGGCATTGTGATAGCTAAGCACATAATATTTGCTTTGAGTAGCTAGAACAGTCAATTTTTTATTTAATGACATGTTATCCACTGTACCATTCTTTGCAAGTACCTTAAGTACTTAACATATTTAATCTTTTTTTTCTCTTTGTTTAGTGGACACATGTTGGGCATGAATTTACTAGACTACCAAAGGCTTTATATTTTTAGCCTACATGAAGATTAATATGACCCATATTTCTATTAGGAACCATACTAACAGAAATGCTGATAATAATGTACTTTGTTCCTGACCACAGCGGAAATATATACAATGACTCAATAGCAGAAGAAGTGAGGGTGCGATGACCTATTCTTAAACTATTTCTACTCCTATCCTTAGTTGGGAATCATACAACCCAGCCTTTATCTTGCCGCTTTTAGTGGTCCCTGCCTGACCTGGGTTGAAAGCGTCCTAGCTGTGTCTATATCTATGTTTGACTTGACCCTAGAGGAAGCAACAGTCAGAAGTGAGTTCAAATACCATCTGAACTAATCCTGCCTGGGCTTATTTTGAAGTACTGGGAGTCTCAGAGTGTTTGACTAGAAATATTTTTTTAAAGGGAGTTTGGGTTATCTAAAGGAAGATAAAGATCTTCTTTGAATGGAATAGAACCTTTTGTCTAGGCTTTCCTTCTAAGCCTTGACTTCTGACTCTCCTGTTCTTTTCTGTTTTTTTTTTTGTCTCCTCCCTTGGAATTGTGATCATTTTTAATATGAAAACTCTTTACAGTGATTTAAATATTCCTCTTTCCTGCTCATATTTGAGTGTAGAGGTTGTTTATGAGATAAAGAATTAGAAAAAAGTCCATTGCCTTTTTTCTAAATACTTATCTCAGTAGAACATTCTTCAGATTCAACTCTTGAAGTCGGGTGTTAGAAGTTAGCAGTCTCTTGGTGAGTGCTTATTCCTACTTTTAAGTGCTGGTTCAAAGCCCTCATAAGCTAGGGGAAACAGAGGCTCCTGAGGTTGTGGTATAGCCAGGGTGCTCTGCCTCTCCACACCCTGAGGGGTGATGCCATGATAGTTATGCATTTCACATTTTTAACGATTTTCTTGCCCTTTGTTCTCCATATGATATACTTTTTTACTACTTCCACTTGGTTTTCGGCTGATTTATACCCTTACCTCCAGCCCTGTTTCCAAGCAGCATAACAGGAAACCAGACTGTGCCAGATACTGTCAGCCCGCCCCTCTGTGTTGCATGAAAACATTATCTTAAAGCTAAACAGAGCAGCACTCAGAACCCTTGCACTCCAGAAACATATGGCAGAGGCATTAACACAAAAGCCCTGCTATGGAAAAATAAGTAAGTTATTAAACTATGAGAAAGGCACAAAGGTAATTTTAAAATCTGTCATCCCCTAGCACTTGAGAATGTGAAAAATGGTAAGTCTCATCCTTTATAAGGTAAAAAGAAAATAAAATCCAATCTGTTTCCCCTCTGATTTTTAAAAATCTACCCTAGATTGCTTCTAAAAGTAATAACTGTGGATTTGCTATATCTGAGAGTTTGTGGATAACTTTGCTGCTATGGAAAAGCTGTTTTCACGTTGCCACTTTAATTTTCTAGGCATCTGTCATCTGCTTTCTAAGCAAAAGGATTCCAGCTCATAGTTGAAAAACTAAAAATTTATTTTAATTTTAATATTTATTTATTTATTTATATTTTGAGATGGAGTCTCACTGTGTTGCCCAGGCTGGAGTGCAGTGGCACAATCTCAGCTCACTGCAACCTCCGCCTCCTGGGTTCAAGCAATTCTCCTGCCTCACTCTCCCAAGTAGCTGGGATTACAGATGCTCACCACCATACTAGGCTAATTTTTTTTTGGTTGTATTTTTAGTAGAGATGGGGTTTCACCATGTTGGCCAGGCTGGCTTCAAACTCTTGACCTCAAGTGATCCACCCGCTTGGCCTCCCAAAGTGCTAGGATTACAGGTATGAGCCATTGTGACTGGCCAAAATTTATGTTTAGACATTCTTTGTATTATCTGCTGCTGGAGGCCTTGCTTTAGTAACCAGAAAGCCACCATATTTAGTGGGAATGTTAACGAGGTTACTGTGGTTTTTAGGCCTGGCTAGATGTACTCTATAACACATGCCAAGAAGATTATGATTATGTTTAAAAGCTTTTAGCACACCAAATAAAATGGGCTTTCCAAGAAGCTATGTTGCTCTGAATGTTAGGAAATGGCCTCCTAAATCAGCCAGGGCCCTTTCTTTTTTTTTTAATTTAATTTAATTTTGTTTTATTTCACTTTTTCTTTTTCTTTTTGTTATGCATTGGCTTAACAAGCCAGGGTCCTTGCATGGGGTGCCCAGGTTCACATTAAGGCCAGACCTGAAAACAGGTACACTTAAACTCAACCCTTAATTTTATCTATCTATCTATCTATCTATCTATCTATCTATCTATCTATCTATCTGTCTGTCTATCTGTCTAATCTGTTTGTTATTTTTGGAGATGCTCTTCAGGCTAGACTTGAACTCCTGGGCTCAACTGCCTCAGCCTCCCAAATAGCTGGGATTACAGGCATACCTTACCATACGCAACTCAACCCTTAATTTTAAAAACATTTTTCCCTTAAATAGTTCTAAAACCAAGTTTTTAGTGCTACTCTTTTCCTAGCCATTGCATAGTATATATTTTTTAAAAACAGAACTTTGATACATTATTACTGATCTGTTTGATTTGACTCTAAAGAGTCATAGTTTCTGGATTTTGGCTGAGCTGACTTTTTTTTTTTTGAGATGAGGTCTCACTCTGTCACCCAGGTTGGAGTGCAGTGGTGCAGTCTTAGCTCACAGCAGCCCCTGCCTTCCAGACTCAAGCGATTCTCCCACCTCAGCCTCCTGAGTAGCTGGGACCACAGATGTGCACCACCACGCCTGGCTAATTTATGTGTTTTCAGTAGAGATGGGGTTTCACCATGTTGCCCAGGCTGGTCTGGAACTCCTGAGCTGAAATGATCTTCTCACCTCAGCCTTCCAAAGTGCTGAAATTATAGGTGTGAGCCACCACACCAGCCAAGCTGACATTTTAAAGGACAGGCAAAACCCAGGTGTGAGTTTAAACTATGACTTGAACTGATTCTAAATGGGCTCATGTTGAAGCACTTAGTCCCAGATGTACTGTTTAAATGGAGCCATTGTAGTTTAAATGTAATTTATTATTCTTATTTGAGGTGCTGTGTTCCCTTAGATTTTCTCAGACCTCAGGAATTTGTCTAAAAAAAATAGTGAACTGGGGTTGAACTTTTCCTCTATTGATCAGAAATAATACTCATTTTAGAAATGCTTTTCGGCCGGGTGTGATGGCTCATGCCTGTAATCCCAGCACTTTGGGAGGCCAAAGCGAGATCAGTTGAGGCCAGAAGTTCGAGACCAGCCTGACCAATATGATGAAACCCCATTTCTACTAAAAATACAAAAATTAGCCAGGCATGGTAGCACATGCCTGCAATTCCAGCTACTTGGGAGGCTGAGGCACCAGAATCGCTTGAACCCGGGAGGCAGAGGTTACAGTGAGCCAAGATCACGCCACTGCACTCCAGCCTGGACAACAGAGTGAGACTCTGTCTCAAAAATATAATTAAAAATTAAAAAATAAATGCTCTTCTCTTTGTCTGTAGCATTCTAAATATATTATTCCTTTTACTGTCTTCTCTCTTTTTTTTTTTTTTTTCTGTAGCTGTAACATCTTTTACCATCTTCTCTAGCCACTCATCTAAGGCTTCATATCAGTCCATCTTATCCTTAGTGGGTATAATAAATTACATGTATTCTTCATCATCTTTGGGTATAGTCATCTCCATTAGGCTTATGGGTATGAGTCCAAGTGTTTCTCGGTAGGTAGTTCTTGTTTCCTGTGCCTGCAAGGCCCTTTGAAACAAAGAGTCAGGTTAATGATGTGATCAGCTCTGCATGGGACTCTAGTATTTGAGCTTTAATAGTAATATAGATCAGTAATGTGATCCCACCAGGTTGGTATGTTCAAAGTGTCATAGCTTAATGATACTCCAGGTGATTTTGGTGGTTAACAGATAAGCCAGTTTTTATTTTGTTATATACTTGTTTGTTGGGGAAAATAGAGTTAATTTGGATAATCTATTAAAATATTAGGTAATAGTATAGATGGCATTGGGATATGGCAAAAACCAGAAATGGTTTTGGGAATGTTTTTCAGAAACTCTTTTATAGACCATAAGTAATTTTAGGGAAGAAGTTTGTCTTGGGCTACAATTTATTTCAGTTTTAATATGGTGGCTGACAAGGAATAGGCACTCTGTAAATATTAGTCATATGGGTGAATCCACTTGAGCCAAAATAATCACCCTTTAGTATGAGACAACCTAAACACTGCAAGAAGTAGCTTCATGCAACTACTTCTCTTTTGTTGATTTTTTTTTTTTTTGGGTTCCTATGTCCTTTTATTCTTCAACGATTTTTAAATTTTTATTTTTTATTTTTGTTGGTAATTTTAGCTAGGATTCTGGGATTACACATATGTGCCACCATGTCTGGCTTTTTTTGTTTGTTTGTTTGAGACAAGGTCTCACTCTCTTGCTCAGGCTGGAGTGCAGTGGCGTGATCTCAGCTCATTGCAACCTTCGCTTCCCAGGATCAAGTGATTTTCCTGCCTCAGCCTTCCTAGTAGCTGGGATTACAGGCGCCCACCACCACACCTAGCTAATTTTTATATTTTCAGTAGAGATGGGGTTTTACCATGTTAACCAGAGTGATCTCAGATTCTTGACCTTAAGTGATCTGCCTGCTTCTGCTTCCCAAAGTGTTGAGATTACAGGCCTGAGCCACTGTGCCCAGCCAAGTTTTTTGTACATAGTAGGTATAGATAGTAGATGTTTTGATACAGGCATGCAATGTGAAATAAGCACATCATGGAGAATGGGCTATCCATCCCTCAAACATTTATCCTTTGACTGACAAACAATCCAATCACACTCCTTATTTTAATATATAATTAAGTTATTATTGACTATAGTCACCCTGTTGTGCTATCAAATAGTAGGTCTTATTCATTCTTTCTGATTTTTTTGTACCCATTGTCCATCTTCATCTCCTGCTGTCCCCACAGCTCTCCACTACCTTTCTCAGTCTATCCTACTCTCTATGTACATGAGTTCAATTGTTTTGATTTTTAGATCCCACAAATTAGTGAGAGCATGTGATGTTTGTCTTTCTGTGTCTGGCTTAATTCACTTAACATAGTGATCTCCAGTTCTATCCATGTTGTTGCAAATGACGGAGTCTCATTCTTTTTTATGGCTGAATGGAACTGCGTTGTATATATGTTGGCTGGAGTACAACGCCACGATCTTGGCTCACTGAGATTTCTGCCTCCTGGGTTCAAGCAATTCTTCTGCCTCAGCGTCCCGAGTAGCTGGGATTACAGGCACCTGCCACCATACCCGGCTAATTTTTCCGTTTTTAGTAGACATGAGATTTCACCATGTTGGCCAAGATAGTCTCAATCTCTTGACCTCGTGATCTGCCTGCCTTGGCCTCCCAAAGTGCTGGGATTATAGGTGTGAGCCACCGCACCTGTCCCATTCATCTGCTGATGGACACTTAGGTTGCTTCCAAATCTTAGCTATTGCAAACAGTGCTGCAACCAAAATAGGAGTGCACATATCTCTTCGATATACAGATTTCCTTTCTTTCAGGTATATACTTAGCAATGGGATTGCTGGATCATATAGTAGCTCAATTTTTAGTTTTCTAAGGAAACTCCAAACTGTTCTCCATGGTGGTTGTACTAATTTACACTCCCACCAACAGTGTACAAGGATTCTCTTTTCTCCACATCCTCACCAGCATTTGTTTTTTACCTGTCTTTTGGATATAAACCATTTTAACTGAGATGATATCTCATTATATTGATTTGCATTTCTCTGATGATTAGTGATATTGAGCACCTTTTCATGTTCCTGTTTGCCATCTGTATGTCTTCTTTTGGGAAATGTCTGTTCAAATATTTTGCCTGTTTTTTGATTTGATTGTTAGATTTTTTTCCTATAGAGTTGTTTGAGCTCTTCACGTATTCTGGTTATGAATCCCTTGTCAGATGGGTAGCTTGCAAATATTTTCTCCCATTCAGGTTTGTCTCTTTGTTGATTTTTTTTTTTTTTTTTTGGAGACAGAGTCTGGCTCCGTCACTAGGCGCCAGGCTGGAATGCAGTGGCACAATCTCGGCTCACTGCAACCTCTGCCTCCCAGTTTCAAGCAATTTTCCTGCCTCAGCCTCCCGAGTAGCTGGGACTACAGGCACATGCCACCACGCCCAGCTAATTTTTGTATTTTTAGTAGAGATGGGGTTTCACCATGTTGGCCAGGATGGTCTCGATCTCTTGACCTCATGATCTGCCTGCCTTGGCCTCCCAAAGTGCTGGGATTACAGGCGTGAGCCACCATGCCTGGCCTCTTTGTTGATTTTGTCCTTTGCTATGCACAAGTTTTTTAACTTGATGTGATTCCATTTGTCCATTTTGCTTTGGTTGTCTGACTGTGGGGGTATTGCTCAAGAAATTTTTGCCAAGACCAGTGTCCTAAAGATTTTCCCCAGTGTTTTCTTTTAGTAGCTTCAGAATTTGAGGTCTTAGATTTGAGATTTTAATCAATTTTGTTTTATATATAGAGAGAGATAGATAGATATATAGATATAACATCTCTCTCTATATAGATATATAGATATAACATTGCTCATATATATATATAGATATAGATGATATATGTATAACATCTATAGAGATGTTATATATATATATATAGAGAGAGATAGATGTTTTATATACATATATAAAACATTAAAAACATATATATTAAAAATGTATAACCTCTCTCTCTTTCTCTCTCTCTCTCTCTCTATATATATACACACACACACACACACACACACACACACACACACAGAGAGAGAGAGAGAGAGAGAGAGAGAGAGAGAGAGAGAGGGTCTTGCTCTGTCACCCAGGCTAGAGTG
>CAUYLG010007668.1:0-50335 GCA_963573385.1 Cacajao melanocephalus
TGTCTCCATTGTTAAGCACAATTATTGGCATAAAAGAGGTTTTTAATACCCATTTTTAGACTGCATTCTAGCCTGGGCAATAGAACAAGAATCCCGTTCTCTCTCCCTCTTTCTCTTCCTCTTTCTCTCTCTCTTACATTCTTTTTTTTTCTTTCTTTCACTCTTTCTTTCTTCTTTTCCCTCTTTTTCTTTCTTAAAATAAAAAAAAAAGAAGAACTGCTATTGTTTATTGCAGGTATTACTATATTATGCTAGGTACTTCATAGATTTTTTTTTTCTTTCAGCACTCCCTTCTTATTCAGACAAACAAGGAATTGAAGCTCAGAGAGATGTATAATTTTCTCTACTCACACAGCTAATAAGTGCCAGGGCTCAAATATAAACCAGCTCAGTGCTCTTCATATGTTCTACATGACATATATTGAAGGGACTGTAAAGTCAAAATGATGTATAAAATATAATTGAAGCAGAGATCTCCAAATTTTTGGTAATCCCAAAGATTTCCAGGCAGAAGATGAGGACTGGTCTCAGGGTTGAGATGGGCACAATGGGGAGTGGGTCTAGAAGGGAAATGAACTTTCTGAGTGGTGCCACACTACTTGTTACAATCAGAGAATTCCCAAACAGAGGCAGGGCAACATGTACTACCTGGTATCTGCCTGTATGGTTTCAAGTTCTACTGGTAGCTACTGATGCAGTCAATCTAAAGATGAGAAATTTTAAATGTGTTTGGTTTTAGGGTTGGTTTATCTCATGTGGTAATTTTCACCTAATTAAATCATATTCGGTTCAAAATTACATAGAAACAACTAAAAAGACCTTAGGGGAAACAGGTTCTTCTGGATGAAAAATCAAATTTAGCCACCAATAAATTCAATTCAACAGAAAATGGAAACCACAAACCAGACTGCCTGGTTACATTGCATGTATGCTAATGTGCAATGCATTTCTGATGCATTAGTACAAAATGTTCTGTATATTTCAGATGTGAAACCATGACTTTGAAATAAAGAAATGAATCACTTAATAAATGGCAAATGGTTACTGTTAATCTTTGGCTCTGATTTTTAAAGCATGGCACCACTTGTAAGATCAAATAATGCACATAATGTTAGAAAAACAGTCATTGTTTTATGGATGTCCCTTGTTTAGAGACGTCCAGCTATTTCAATATGTGTCTCTTTGGCCATAATCCTTTAAAAAAGAGAAGACAGAAAGAAATGCAAAGACAGAACAAGAAGGGAGCTGAAGAGAGAGACTGGGAAAGGGAACAGTACATGGGAATATTTTCGCTCCCAGCTATGGGCAAGTGCCCATAGCTTTCTCCTAATAACCTTGACCTGCTTTTTCTGGCTCAGCAGTAGCAGCTGTGTCACATCGGCTTAGCATCTGCTTATCAATCTAACTGTGCAAACCTGACTCCTGCTTCCAGTGTCCTTAGTGCTCAGGATATCACAGTGACCGGGTTGACTGAGCAGCCTGCAGAACGTAGGAAACAATCAGTTCTTATGAGGAGGAAAGCAGGACAAGTGGTAGAGAAATGACCAGAACATGGTCTCTTTATTGTCCAATGATCACAAGAAGAAAGAATATTTGTTGGGCAGCACATGGGGCAGGTTGTTCTAAAGTTGCAGAATTAATGGATTGTTGAATCTTAAAAAGAAAACTATGACATTCCATCACACACCTCAGTGAGTATGTAATGATCTGTCAATCCTCTGAGAGCACCGCCGCACTGATGCTTCGCCATGATATTCATATCTTCTCAGCCCAAAACTGAGACACCAGGAGCAGTATGAGACTACAAAGCAGAGTGATGGTGGTTAAGAGTTTTGCCTTCTGACAAGAAGACTCTGAGACCTTTAAAGCTCTGAAAGAAATATTTACCATTGGCCAGGTATGGTGGCTCATGTCTGTAATCCCAGCACTTTGAGAGGCTGAGGTGGGCAGATCACGAGGTCAGGAGTTCGAGACCAGCCTGACCAACATGAAGAAACCCTGTCTCTACTAAAAATACAAAAATTAGCCAGGTGTGGTGGCACATACCTGTAATCCCAGCTACTCAGGAGCCTGAGGCAGGAGAATCGCTTGAACCCAGAGGCAGAGGTTGCAGTGAGCTGAGGTCACACCTTTGCACGACAGGGTTAAAATTCTGACTTCACCACTTACCAGCTTTGGGCAAAGTACTTAAGTTCAATAGTATTCTTAGGCTCTTGTGAGGATTAAAATAGATAATTAATAGAAAAGTATAGAGCCTGATACAAATGATACAATGGACTCTGGGGACTTGGGGGAAAAGATGGGAGTGGGGTGAGAAATAAAAGACCACACGTTGGGTACAGTGTATACTGCTCAGGTGATGGGTGCACCAAAATCTCAGACATCACCATGAAAGAACTTATTCATGTAACCAAAACCCACCTGTTCCCCCAAAACCTATTAAAATAAAAAAAAAATAGTATAGAGTCTGGTTTCTGGTATACAACCAATAAATACGTAGCCAGAGATACATGAGTGTATTTACAGAAACAAAATAATATTAAAAGCTAAGATAAGTCTGACTGTTGAAACAGGGCCTGTCCCCAAAACAAGTGTGTTTGTACAGTGTAGGTGGCTTGCATTCAACCACAATAAGGCTGAGTGTGTGATGGCTCCTTGTCAGAGGATTTCTTGCGATCTGGGCCCATCTCAATAGCCTAGCCTGAAGTATCCACCAGTAGTCATTGAGTCAACAAATATTTAGTGAGTCTGTCTTAATCTGTTCATATAACTTAGAAGCAGTTCTAGACATGGGACACAGCAGTGAAGAGGAGTGTTAAAGTGTCTCCCTCATAGAGCTCACATTCTAGAAGGAGAATAGAAAAAGATAAATATAGCCGGACACAGTGGCTCACGCCTCTAATCCCAGCACTTTGGGAGGCCGAGGTGGGTGGATCATGAGGTCAAGAGATCGAGACCATCCTGGCCAACATTGTGAAACCCTGTCTCTACTAAAAATACAAAAATTAGCCGGGCATTTGGCAAGCACCTGTAGTTCCAGCTACTTGGGAGGCTGAGGCGGAAGAATCGCTTGAACCCGGGAGGCAGAGGTTGCAGTGAGCCGAGACTGCGCCACCGTGCTCCAGCCTGGCAACAAAGCAAGATTCTGTCTCAAAAAAAAAAAAGAAAGAAAGAAAAAGATAAATACATAGAGAGAGATATAAAGTCAGAATGTGATAACTGCTATGAAGAGAAAGCAGGAAAGGAGATAGGGATAAGGCTGTGGTTTCTAGTTAGAGTGGCTGAGTGTCTCTGAGGAGGTGATACTTGCAGAGACCTGAAAGAAGTGAAGATGGGAGTAGGGCAACTATCCTGGAATATTTCTGGACAGAGGATCCGCAACAGGAAAGGCTGAAGCCAAGTGTGTTTGGCAACCCAAGGAAAAGCAGGTCAGTGTTCCTCGAGCAGAGTGAGTGAGGGGGAGATATAAAGAGATATAATTAGAGAATTGGCCAGTGGCCCATCATGTAGGTCATCAGATGCCATGGTAAGGAGTTTGGAATACCTAAAAATATGCAGAGAACACATTAGAAAATTTTGGACAGGGAAATGTCATGATCTGAGTTATGTTTTACAAGGACCCCACTGGAAGCTGCATGAAAAATAGATTATAGCAAGTAAGACTGGTTTCAAAGAAACCAGTTAGCAGTCTTCTGTAACAGAACTGATGATATGAGTGGCTTTAATAGGATGGCAATTGTGAGATGTAGTCAGTTTGGGATATATTTTGAAAGTGGGGCACACATGATCAGCTGATTGTGTGAATAATGGTATGCAAGAAAAATAAGAATCAATATTGTCTTCAAGTTTTTTCTTAACAAAAACCAGCTGTGTGAATAATATTGTCACATCGAGAAAGCTCAGGAAGTAGTTGATTTAAGGATGGAGGGGAATCAAGTTTGGACATGCTAAGTTTGAAATGCCATTAAATATCCTGATAGATGACAAATAAGTAAGATAAATGAAACTGGAGTTCAGGGGAGAGGTCAGATCAAAAGATATCTGTTTAGGAGTCAACAGCATATAGTTGGCATTTTAAATGGAGCTGAATGAGATTACCAAGAAAGTGAGTACAGGTGGGGAAAACATCCCAGCATTTAGGATTGAGTGAAGCAGGATCTAACAAAGACTGCAAAGATTTCTTCCTTAGGACAAAAAGTGAAGAAAAAAGAGGCCAAAGCTAGGCAACCAGAGGCCAAAATTATAATCACAGCTGTTTCACAGACTAGCATCAAAGTCTCTTCATTTCCACTTCATAACCTATAAAATTATTATTATTACCTGTGCCTGCCACAATTTTACCATTGTTGAAAGGCACAAAAGCTTTCACCTGTGACAAGTCACCGTGATAATGTTGCAGCACTGCTAGCCAGCAAGGAGACAAAAGTTGTAAACCCAAGAAATACCATACCCTGCTGGGAAGAGGAAAGACTAGGAGTGATATTGTGCTAATTCCAAAATGTGTGCAGTCCATATCTCCATCCCCCAACTCCCAACTTCTTCTTTCCATCTGCTAAATAACGTCAACTCTGAGCTCCAAAATGAACACCCAGAGAAGAGCATTAAAGGAATGAGTCAGAGCAGTGTCAAAGAAAGAAAAGAAAGAAAATACTGGGGGAGATTTAGAGCAAAGGAAATAGTAGATGCCTGCCTGACCAACCTACCTTCCTTCCACCTACCTTTCTTTTTTCCTTTCAAGATGGAGATGTAGCCCAGGCTGCGCTTGAACTCATGAGCTCAGGTGATCCTCCCACCTCAACCTCCCAAGTAGCTAGGACTACAGGTGCACAGCTCTGCACCTGGATTTTTAGATATTATTGTGTCCTTACAGGTTAAAAATTGAAGAAGAAAGAGAAGGAGGGAAATAAAAGTAATCTTGGATACTTGCCATTTCCATGAAGGAAGGGAAGCAGCAGGACCCTCTGAGGGAAGATCAATGCTCAGCATCCTGGTAGGTAGCGAAGGAATTCCTGATTAGTAATTCAGCTGACATTGATTCAGAAAGCTGATTTGCAGGCATTCAAGCCTGGAAAGGAGGAAGTTTGATGTGTGTTCCAAATTGGCGGTGAAAGCATAATTTATTTTGGAGATTGTTTCTGAGCAGAGAAAAGAGATGAGATAGTTGAAAAAATAAATGATATCACCCAGAGTTCTAGCTTTCTTTTACTTTCTTCAGGAATAAAATAATGAGTAGAAGAGAAGGTAAAAACTGGTTTAAATATATTCCAATATATAAACTATGCCAAAAGAAACCATCAGTTTCTCTTCCCCTTGAACTTTTCATTTAAGCACAGACACAGTTTTAGGGACTAATGAAGAGAAGATATAAACGTTGATGAAGAAATCACTTAATAAAATGCCATGAACACAATTAAATAGTATTTACAGATTTGGGAGAAGAGGGATATCTTAAAAACATAAAAAGTACATGATGACATAACCAGTACAATTATTGTTAACATTTGACTTGATTGCCTCTTTTAAAAAAAAAATAATATATTACATATCATCCTCAAGTCCATTGTGTCCTAATGCCCACTGCGAATTCTCTAGCAATAATATGTATTATTCTGTATTTTTTTTAAATTAATACAAATGTCACACTGTATCTACCATTCTACAACTTCCCTTTTCCTGAAGCTTTATTTTTTGAGATGAATAAATCTCAATATACAGAGATTTCATTCACACATTTAATTTTTTCTGTTAGCCATGCATTCTTACACTGTTTCATGTTATCCTTCCAACTCCAAGTGAGTTAAATGGGATATAACATCTCCACTTTACAGATGTGAGTATTCAAGATTGCCCAGAGGGTAGGTATGGAAACTTCCAGCTTCCTGGTCGATTCTACTTCACTGTACCAACTGTTGTCAAGCTTATATTTTTATCTGTGAAACTGTTTTTCAAATATAAATCTTATATAGAATCCCAACATGTAGGGTGAATTCACATTGGAGCCAGAGGCAGAGGTCCTGGGTTCTGCCCTCAGCCTTTCCTACATCCTGCAATGGCCCTTGAAGCAGCTTCACGGACCTTTAGGTCTCTGTGGCATGTGTTCTGGAAGCCAGTGTACTAGAGTAGTGTCCTTTCTACAAGTACTATGCAGCCAGACAAAAGTTTTATATACAGAGACCAAAATGCCCATAGCGATTTGGTCAATGAGAGAACTGAACACACTTTTTGTGATGCCACTTATGCAACCTGGTGTAATGGCAAAAGAAGGCTAGCAAATCTTAGCTAGTATCCAGTATGCAGAGGGAAAGCTGTTTAAAAGCCTCCTCAGCTTAGAGTTTGGCCAAAGTAGGTTTTGAGATCATAGAAACTCCATATTGTGAGCGACACAGAAATGCTTGAGATGGACAAGAGCAGTGAACACATACCAAGGAAAGGGTGGTTCTTACATAACAAAGAAAGGAGAGAACAAACTCTTCAAAAGAAGTGGCTTGGTGCTTGACTGGAAAGAAAGAAAGCATTCTGAGAAATTAATAGACAAAAATGAAAGCAAAGACAGATAAAAACAGGTTCTCTGTATATGGAGCCAAATTTTTAGAAGGGGAAAGAGATAAGAAAGGTGTTTTTGTTTTGTTTTGTTTTGTTTTGCTTTAGGTAGAATGACAAGAGTATGAGCAGAAGAAGGAAAGCCTCAAGATAAAATACATTTTCAAAACCATGGGGAGAGCATGAGATAAAGGGTAGATGTAATAAAAGTAGTAGGCCCGGCATGGTGGCTCACTCCTGTACTCTCAGCACTTTGGGAAGCCAAGGTGGGTGGATCACAAGGTCAGGAATTTGAGACCGTCCTGGCCAACATGGTAATACTCTGTGTCTACTAAAAAAAAAAAAAAAAAAAAAAATACAAAAATTAGCCGGGCATGGTTGGGTGTGACTGTAATCCCAGCTACACAGGAGGCTGAGGCAGGAGAATTTCTTGAACCTGGGAGGCGGAGGTTGCAGTGAGGTGAAATCATGCCACTGCACTCCAGCCTGGGCAACAGAGAAAGACTCCAACACAAAAAAAAAAAAAAAAAAAAAAAAAAAAAAGTTAAAGTAGCATAAGCTCAAAACGCCTAAAAGACAGGATATGGCACTGTGAGATGAAAAAAATCAATTTAATTTAAGATCAAAAAATAAGATTATAGATCAAAAGTGGCACATTGCATACAATGGTATAAGTCCTACAGACAATAAGGATGATGTTGAAAGTCAGCCTTAACTAAATGTTAGTGTTGTAAGGGTCCAGATAAGATGAATAAGAAAACAATAAGAAAAGTAACCTTATGGATGTATGACAAAATATGGATGAAACATACTTTTAGATATAAGATAAGATCTGGCCAACTCAATAAGGAAAATGGTAGTAAATGTTCAATCAGTTCCTATTCTGCTGCTGCTAATCTTTTTTTTTTTTTTTTCTTGGAACGGAGTTTTGCTCTTGTCGCCCAGGCTGGAGTATAATGACACAATCTTGGCTCACTGCAACCTCCACCTCCCAGGTTCAAGCGATTCTCCTGCCTCAGGCTCCTGAGTAGCTGAGATTACAAGTGTGTGACATCACGTCTGACCAATTTTATAACTTTAGTAGAGATGGGGTTTCTCCATGTTGGTCAGCCTGGTCTCAAACTCTCAACCTCAGGTGATCCACCCGCCTAGGCATCCCAAAGTGCTGAGATTACAGACATGAGCCACCACGCCCAGCCTCTGCTGCTAATATTAAAGCCATTTTTAAAGGAAGAAACTATTTATTAAAGAGAACTGAACATATATTTTAAAAAGAATTACATACTACATGATATAATTAAATGTAACTCTACTCAACAGTACTTGTGAGTAATATACAACTGTAAGTACATACCCCTTAGCAAGAGAATATCTACAAGAAATGTTTGGCCAGAATTGTCAACTGTTGTTAAAATATGACTTCGGTCTTGGTCCTTCCTATTTTATATAAGACTCATTAATTCCAGATGTCAATGCTGATATGCTTATAGTAATGAGCTCATAATTTTTGAATTATAGTTTTTCTGGCTGTAGCCACATAACTTTATCTCTTGTGTTTCTACTGTTCTGTTTATAAAATTCTATTTATTATTTTTAAAGTTGATGTTATACATAAAGTATAGAAGGCATGTCTACTTTGTTGGGTTTATTAATTTCCTTTGTTAATTTCTTCTATATTGGACTGGTTTAGAAGAATATTACTGACTTTCATGACTTAGGGTAGGAAAAATAATCTTCAAAATTGAGCATAAATTACTCAAATGACTTTTCTCTGTGCTTATTTATTGCTTACCTAAATGCCACCATGATAAAGAAATTTGTTACCCCAGATGTGAGTTCAGTCTAGGCAACTAAATTGAAATAAGTAACTCTATTATGACTGTTTTGTGTGCATTATGCTAAGTCTGAAAAAAATAAAATGACAAAAAGAGAGAAGTGGGCCAGTTATAAGTGATATTATTTATGCGTAAGAAAATTTGTGTAATACAAAATTTGTATAATACAAAATGAAAGATAATATATTGCTAATCATGCTATGGCGAAAACTGATATTAATTTCTCAAAATCCCTGAAATGTTAAATAAATAAAAGATGAATAAACCAAGTTCTGTTAGAACAAGAAAAAATGTAAACTATAATAAAAAGAATAATCAACACTTAACTCTCAAGATAACAGAGAGGTAGTCATATGTTAAAATATGATATAAAAAATATTCATTGGTAGGAAATAAGATGAAGATTATACCAAACAAAACAAACATTATCAGCTACAGAGTGTTTAGTGAAATAAAATAGATAGAAAAGTATAAGCAAATAAAAGAAAGCATAAACAGAAAAAAGGAACTGAGGAAAATGTATGCAAACAAAGTACAGAAAGTAGTAAAGAAAAAGTAAAATGTTAAGGACTCCTTATCAAAAAAAATTGACAGTTATAAAACAAAAAGACTATTTAAAGTGGCTTGAAAAGAGAAACACTAGAAATAATGGTAGAATAATGGTAATCCTTATAAACCTACCTCAAAGAGCAAGAAAAAAATTTATAGTTCAAGAGGACATATGTTAGTTAATGCCAAGAAACTTAACAAACAATGAAGAATAAAAACCTTTAGTAGTAGATCTTATAGCTCAAAAAGGAATTATAAAGTTTTAAAATAAATACATACTTAAGTCACATGATCTCACTGACATGGAATTGTAGCTCCACAAATAGTAAGTTGGGGACAGGTATGGGAAATTATGAGGTGACAATAATGATAAATAAGAAACTGAAACAAAAATTTACTAGTTTGGAGACTGGTAAAGCAGTAGTGTTTTTAGCAGAAATATCATTGGCTACTCAGGATGGGACCAGAATGATACGCTGTGTTCATGATATTATATGTTACGTGTCTTTGGAAAATTCAAGAGGAAATACCCTCTTTCATATAGTCTCACCAACAAATTTATTGATCCAGCTATATCAGCACCCATTCGCTATGCTTTCCCTCCTGTTAAAATGGATTATTATCATTATATTTTTTCTATGCTGTTTTCTAACACCAATCCCCTCACAGTATACTAGATCTGGTACCGTCTCACCTACATTGCTCTGGCAAGGTCTCCTATCTCTCCTGTGTTATCAGTTTTTCTCTCTGTATTAGATTATCCCCCTCAACAGATAATATTCTTTAATATATTTTATCTTTAAAACAATCTCCCTGTACTTCACAACCATGTCATTAATCTCTTCTTTACAGCAAGAATCCTTGACAATTTTGTTTATACATTCTCTCTTGTTCTCTCTCAACCCACTCCACTAGAATTTCCTTTCCCACTGCTCTACTGAAATAATTGTTAGCAATGACGTCAATGGCTTTTATGTTGCCAGATCCAGTGGTCATTTCTCAACCCTTATCTAATTTAATTTATCAACTTAATTTGATACACTTAATCAGCCCTGCATCTTGAGACACTTTCTTCACTTGGCTTCTGGGACAATATTTTCTCCTGCTTCTATTTTTACTTAATTGATTATTCTTTCTCCGTTCCCTTAACTAGTTTTTCCTTATCTTCCCAACCTCTAATGAAATGTTTGGGGGCCCAAGAGCTCATTCCTTTGGCCTTTTATTTATCTATATCTAGATGATCAATCCAGTTGCATGACGTTAATGATCAATTTCATATTGAGTATCCACAAATTTATATATGCATGCTTGCCTTCTACTGTACTAAAGATTTATATATTGAACTTTAAATTGAACATCGCATAGGTATCCCAAAATTAACTTCTAAAAACCTGAACTTCTAAGAGGTAACAGGATAAAAACCTAAACGACCTTGAGTATTGAAATGACATTTTAGATACATCACCAAAGGCATGATCCATGAAAGAAATAATTTTAAAGCTGCATTTCATTAAAATGAACAACTTCTGCTCTGCAAAAAGAAATGTCAAGAGAATGCAAAGACAAGCCACAGATGGACAAAAAATATTTTCATAAGACACGTCTGATAAAGGACTATTATCCAAAATATACACAAGTGTTGGGTGTTAAGTGAAGCACTCTTAAAACCCAACAGTAAGAGAACAACCCAAATGAAAAATCGGCTAAAGGCCTGAACAGACACCACATCAAAGAAGATATGGCAAATAAACATATTAAAAGATATTCGACATCATATGTCATTAGGGAATTGCAAACTAATAACAAGATATTACTATATACCCATCAATTCAAATGGGTAAAATAAAAGACACTAACAACACCACATGCTGAAAATCATGTTGAGCAAAAGGAATTCTCTATTGTTGCTGGTGGGAAGGCAAAGTGGTACAGCCACTTTGGAAGACCGTTTGACAGTGTCTTACAAAATTAAACAGACTCTTACCATATGATCCAGAAATTGCAATTTCACTCTTTGGTGTTTACTCAAGTGAGTTGAAAACTTATATCCACATTAAAAACGTGCACACAGATGTTTATGACAGCTTTATTACAAATTGCCAAAACTTAGAAGTAACCAAGATGTCCCTCAGTGAATGGAGAAATTATGGTATAACAAATAATGAAATATTTGATGATAAAAAGAAATAAGTTATCAAGCCATGAGGACACATGGAGGAAATTTAAATGCATATTGGTAAATGAAAGAAGTCAATCTGAAAAAGCTACATACTCATTATTTCAACTATATGACATTCTGGAAAAGGCAAAACCGTGGAGACAATAAAACAATCAGTGGTTGCCAGAGGTTTGGGGAAAAAAGGAGAGCATTAAGGACATTTTGGGTAGTGAAACCATTCTGGATGATATTGTTACCAACGAAGCTGCCCCTCCCTCAAAACATGGGGTCTTTGCCTATTTGGTGTCATGAAGCCAATATACAAAACCAAAAGTGTCAAGCAGTGCAGGCTTTATTTCATGGAATTGAGAAGTAGAAGCTTAGCTCACAAATCAACTTCTCTACAAGTGAAGGGTGAGGAAGTTAAAATATAGTTTCTCTAATGAAGAGGTTGGACATTAAAAACAAGTAGAAGAATATTCATGTACTCTCTGGCAAAGGGCAGTGAACTTCCTGGAACTGGAGTGCTGTCATCTTTTCCATTCTTTTATTACTTCTTCCAGTTATTGTCATGGTGATTGTCAACTGTCACGTCATTTACCATGGAAAGCAGATTATAATGAAGCCTGAGGTCTTTTGAAGATGTCCAGTCAGCTATCTTGGTTCTAAGCAGTCTCAGTCTGGCTACAGGGGAACTTTTTATTTCAGGTATCCTGTTTCTTAAAGACAAACAGAGTTACAGCAGGGTAGAAATTTAGTTGTGTTGCATAGGCATTACACCAGGTAACTATATGACAATTATGAATACATATCATTATATATTGTTAAAGGCCACAGAATGTCCAACATCAAGGATGAACCTTAACGTCAACAATAAACTATGGGTGATAATGATATGTTAATATAGGTTCATCAATTGTAACAACTGTACCACTCTGCTATGTGATGTCCATAGTGAGAGGTTGTTTGTATGTAGAGACAGGCAGTATATGCAAACTTTCTGGACTTTCTGCTCAATTTTACCGTGAACCTAAAACTTCTCTAAAAATTAAAATTACTTTTTTAAAAAACTGAACCACCCCCAAATGTTGTCAATCTTACTTCTCTGTATGTTAAACATTTGCGAAATCCTTGATAACTATTCTATAGCAAATTCTGTTAGCTTCACTTTCAACATATATTTTGAACCTGACCCTCTCTCACTGCTATTGTAGCTACCATTCCAGCCCAAGACATCATCATCTCTCATCTGAACTATCACTGTATCCTCCTAATGGGTCTCCCTGCTTCTATGTTATTCTCAATAGTCTATAATTCACATGACATCAGTGACACTTTTTAAACAAGTCAGATTATGTCACTCATTTGCTTAAGATGTTCTAGTCTCACTCACTATAAAATCCGAAGTCTTAATCATTGTTCACAACTCTAAGATTCCATCTCCCTGCTTCCTCTCGGACTCTCCTCTCGCCTTTCTTTCCCCTGCTCAATTATTTCCTGACATGCCAGTTTCTCCGCTCTTCTTAGGACCTCCTCAGTCCTCTTCTGCCTTGGGGCTTTGGCATCTGCTCTTCCTTCTGCCTGGAACATCATACCACCCATAGCCACATGACCTGCTTTCCCTCTTCTGTTCTTCAGGTCCCTGCTCTAGTGTCATCAGAGAAGGCTTCCTTCACCACCTCATAAAAAGAAAGCACCGCTGTCACTTTCCATCAACTTTACCACACTTTACATTCTCCATTACACTAGTCATTGCTTCCACTTTCTTTGTCTGAATCTCTTTCACCTAAAAATGTAAGCTTCATGAGAACGGAGTTTCATATTTGTTTCATTGCTATATCCATAGCTTCATTACAGTGCCTGGCACAAAGTTGGTATTCAGCACTAACATTTGTTGAACAGCCTCATAGAAAAAATGAAGGGGGGTTGGAGATACTGATTTGAGCTTCAGATACATGGGCTTACCAAAGGAGAGGAAGTTTACATTGAGGAAGGCTGAGGATAGAATATTAAAACCTTTGAGAGGCTGCAGAAAATAGAATAATCAGAATGTAGCAAAGTTGTCTTTAGGTGTGTCTTTCACAGCATATTTCTATGTGAAACTACATACCCAAACCAACATGCTTGAAGGAAAGGAAATGACACCTATTAATTCTTTGAATAACTGTTTGGGGAGAAAGAGTCATGAGAACAACTAGTCTCTCTAGATATACTATATCCAATTTAAGCCAACAGGAGAGAGAAAGAAGAGAGGTGGAGTAAGGCTAGATACAAGGAAAGCATTTATGTGACCTTGTTAAAAGGAAGGCTCTGGGATTGAAAAATTTGCATGATCTTGGGGATAAAGACTTTATAAATGCAGAAGTCTATCAAAGTCTGGAGAAGAGGTAGCCAGAAGAGGAACTGCATTTAGAGATAAAAGGAGAGAGAAAGCGTTGTAGGAAGGAATCATGAATACTTGAGCAGTCCAAGCTTATAGGAAATTGTGTTGGCTTTGATGGTGGAAGAGGAAGAGTAAATGAGTATTTATATTATGAAAATAAACATTATCTTTTAAAAACTGCAGATCCAGTGAAAAGTACTTCAAAGGGTCTCTACTAATGAATGAGATTAAGTCTTCTGATTACCATTTTTTACCTCCAATAGTGTTAGTATGATGCATTTTCAAATGCTTTGTGCTGCTAAGCCCAACACAGTAGCATTTTTAAATAAAATTTTGTTCCAACCTCCTAACTTTCTTTAGATATATTTATTGGCTATTAAAATGTGGCATCTAGGGTCTGCCAAGAGTGAAAGGTTAAAAAAGGGAGACATCATGCATTGAAAGCAACTGTTTCCAGAGATTTATAGTAAGAGAAATTTGGGGTAGTGACTAATACTGTTTGGGAGTTAATTGTTAACTAAACCACTGCTAACCCATGAGAGTTAGTTATAAAATGGATTAGAAAAGTCCTCCTGAGCAGTGAAAATTATGAAACTGACAAAAATTTATTTTTAATGAATAGTGACACAAACTGGAGAAAAATGTCATTTCAACTGTGGCTTTAGGAGTGAACCAAAAAAAAAAAAATTACTCTCAGAGCTGAGTTCACCCCATTATTACTCTGCATTCTTTCCCTAATTCATGTGGTGAGGCAGGGCGAAGCCTAACCCCATTTTATTGTCACCACAACCTAAGCATGGAACTAGCCACTAAAAAGAGGCATCCAGCTCTGGAACATCTCTGTGCTGACTAGAAACAACGAGCAGGCTCTAAACACACACAGGACCTTCCATACGACATTCACAGGCAAATAGCTAACATTCTATCACAGGCATTTAAACTTTTTGCAAAATCTTATAAACATGTCTATGAATATGCACAGCAAAACTGAGTTAACCACATATTTGAACTTCTTTTCACCTAAAAATGTTATTGCAGTTTTATATGCACCTAGCAATGTTAATTTTTCAGAAAGCTCCTGGGATGATCAAATATATCAATATATCCATGTGGATCTCCTCTGTAAGATTACTGTACAAGTAAAATCAAATTTTTCCCTATTTCCAAGTGGACAATAAAATTTCATCCCCATTCCCTTCCCCTTTCAAATAAATATGTTTTAATGGAGTGCTTTCTCAGGAAGGTAGAAAGGGGAAGAAAAAGAGAAGAATTTAAAAAAGTTTATTTGATTTTCTACTCACAAAACTGGACTCTTATGAATTTGAGGGAAAAATGATAAGAGTAGCAACTATGTGTGGGTTTCAGTTACCCACACTATTCCTGTTCCTTGTTGTGGCTAATGTTTGATTGGTGATTTATTGAATTAACTGGGGAATATCAAAAAAGAATTTCATTCAACTTCCTTTCTGATAATTCTTATCCTTTTATGTAGTTTATTTGCTGAAATAAAATTTGTCAAATTCCTCCCCACCTGATCCAAGACCAGAGTGGGAGCAAGACCCCACCGCCAATGTGACTTCATGCACAACCTGACATCCATGTGCTGTTTCTGTAGAACTCCCTGAAAACAGAATAGATCAAATCCCTGTGTGACTGAGACATTCCATAGCCAAAGGATACCCCTCATGAGATAAGCTTGGCATACCTTTCACACTGAAGTCCCCCAACACTTCAAAAACTCATGGAACATAGCCCAGAGAGCATACATGGCAAGCAAAATAGCATGACATTTCTCTGACCATAATATATATATATGTTTGGTGGATGAAAGCCTCATGTTGTATTCCTCTGATCACACATTGGCAGGACATATGTTAGCTGTTTAGAACTGGCTTGACCTTACCTCAGAAAAGTTGTTCCTTTCAAGAGATATCCTTTGCTTAAGACCCAATAGAATCCCATGAAATAGGACAAGTAATACCTGTCTGACTGTAGTTTCAATCAGTTGTCAAATATAAACTTTTTTTCTCTATCCCATATCAATTATGAAAAAAGAAGGAAAGTCATGTTGTTTAGTGCAGAGCCAATCTTTAGAATCACGTGGGAAACGTATTAAAACTATGGATTACTGGCACCCAGACTTATTACTTAATCAGAATCTCTAAGGGGTAGATGAGCCTTAGAATCTACGTATTTAACTCTTTGACACTGATAATTACCCAAGTTTGGGGAAGCCCAGTCAAGTAGAAAGCATGTGACATGTCAGTGGAGAGAGGCCCCACTTCGTCTTTCCCTCTGGAGATGTGGCCTTCACTAGGTCTCAACTCTCTGGCCTGTGAAACGGCGATAAGGCTGACTGCCTCCTTTCCCCCTCATCTCACTGAGGTGTTGTTTAGACCAAAGAGATGCTGACCTCAATTTCCTGATCTGTGGATCAGAGAAAGCAGAGGCATGTCCTTCTCATATCTATGCAGGGCTAGGGGTATGCCTCATTTGCCTGCATGCAGGGCCCAGCTTGTATGCTGCCACTCTGTTCCCATGTTTCTGGAGTGGCATAGCCTGGGGCAGACAGAGCACAAGGATGAATGAATTTGGCAAGTCTATGGACAAGCTGATGAAACAGTCTTACTGGGTCTGAATGATCTGACCCCCATCCTTCCTTCTAAGTCATTCCTCCTGAGAAAATAGTGATCTCTATGTTATCAGGAGTATGATGTTGCCAGACACCTGGAGTGACTGGGGATAAGCTTGGCCCCTTCAGAAAATGTTATAAAAGAGACAGTCGGGAAAGTCTTTTTCTGCATTTTGGAAATGTGGTTGGATATTCTAGAAGGCAAGAATTGGTCCGATGGAAATATATAATAATGAATTTTTCTTTCAGAAATCTTTGTGGATGGTAAATGTGCTACCTTAGGATGAAAAAGACCCCCCACCTGTTTCAAGTCCAGCTAACACATTAGAGAGCTCGTATGAGAATACTTGAACATTCAGTGATAATGAGCTGTGGTTTTTAATGCTTACCTATTTCTATTATCGTGCCTACGCAGGTTGGACACATAGCAACTACTTAATAAATACAAGTTGCCTAACTGATTTTTACATCTGTCCACAGAGGTGTTGGGATTTCTTCTAGAGATGTAATAAGCCAAATGGACTGTATTAATAATGGCCCTGTATTTTGGAAACTAGAGAAGGCTTTTTAAATACAAAGAAACCAGATGCCTCCAGACCCTTGTATTTTCTTGCTCTCTTAGGCAAGAGCCAGAGGACCATGCTACAGCCATGGATATAGTCTCTAATGAAGTATTTATACTCAGAGATTCCAGCCAGCTAGGAGAATATTTATGCGGCAGTAAAAAACTTTAACAGAAAGCTGTTTGGCTCTAATAGTTTCAGGTATTTCTACACATCTCTGCTCACTATGTGTCATGTTGAATTATACTGTGTCCAGCATGTGACAGCAGCATCCCTTAATGGAACTTATATAATGGAATGGCCTGAGAGACGGAGTGGATAGGATGGCAAGAAAATAGGGGAGGGGAGAGAAGAGAGGTAAGAAAAGAACTTTAAAGAGAAATATTTCTTTTGTATTTGGTTGTTTGATTTCCAGATTCAGAAGAAAATGAAGACTATAAAAAGAAATATATGTGGACCCAACTGTTGTTTTTAGGTGAGCTAACGGGAATCAGGTCTGCAACACTTGAAGGCAGCACAAATTCTTGAGCTATACTTTTTGAGTGCAAATCCCAGCTTTGTCATGTACTTAGCTCTGTGACCCCAAAGGTATTTAACCTCTCTGTGCCTCCATTTTCTTATCTGAAAAAGGACAATGACAATAGTAATACTTAATGGAAGTTAATATGAAAATTAAATGATTCAATATTTTAAGTATTTAGAATAGTGCCTGACCCATAGTGAATGCTACATAAGTGAGCTAAATGTGTGTATGTGTGTATATATATAGTTTTATATTTATAAACATACATTTATATGTATTTATAAGTACATATACAGTTTTTAAATCAAGCACCCATTGTATACTATGATTTGAATGCTGCAGCAGGGGGCACCAGTGTAGAATCTGACTTTGGTAGGTGTCATTCAAACCATAAATGAAGATTCTCCAGAGAAAAAACTCATTTTGAGTTTGGACATGTAATTTCCCTGGTCATTTCCCTTGGGGAAAAATGGCAAGCCTGTGCAACTCTTATTAGTAGATACTTAATACTGAATATGCTGATCACTATAACGTACACATTTCAAAGATTATCTAATTTCAGCCTCACAACTCTGTGAGTTGAAACAGTATTCCAAATCCATAACAGACAATAATAATGGGTAATAGGTTGCATAAGGAAAAACTGAGACACAAAGGTACACAGAAACGTGCCCAAACAATGGTGAAGCCAGTGTTCGAATCTAGCAGTGCAACCCCAGAGCCCATGCTGTGAACCATTCTGCAGCCAGTACTCTAGAAGGAAAATATCACCGGAGTCATAAGTTTAAATATGCAGAGAACTGGTCAAAAAGTGAGCAGAAAATATAAGAAGGAAGAATCCCTTGGTAATTCATAAAGAGAATCATCAGTTCATTGCAGCCATATTTGTACTTATGGCTTAGGTGGCAGGGAGGACAATATAAAGTTTTCATAGAATACAAGAGAAAAGTCTGAGTACATCTTGCTAGGGTTCATAAACTTTGAACCTGTCATTCAGTGTTAGTCTGAGAAGCAATCAATAAAAGAATGAAAGCAATATTGCTAGCTGTTATTATGACAATGCTTCCAGATTGATTAAGCACTTAACATTGCACTTGATCTAAAGTGAAAATGAAGCTACATTTTGAAAGCTTCTCTTGCAGAAACTTTCTGGGTGAATCTCTGGTTGACACTTTGACCTGAGGAGCCTCCTCTGCTTCTTCCTTTCTCTGTCCCCTAGAAAGTCATCTTGATTTTTTTTTAAGATGATTTGCATTTCACCAGCTATAAAAGTTTAAATTTCACATTTCCAAGTGCAGTTTGCAAAGGAACTTTCCCCCCCACCCACCTAACCCAGAAACATCATCATCTTGATTCCTGAAGCAATTTATTTTTTCCCTATGTAGGCCTGAACAAAGGCAGGGGCTGCTTAGGCAGTAACATAAGGGCATTTAGGAAAACAACTCTACTAACTAGAGAACATCTTGTTTAGTACTTAACGCTACATGATGAAGAAAAACTTCATCCTGGAGTTTGCTAGGTCTACTTTCTCCCACCATTTCCATCTGTTATTTGGCTGTGATACTGCCAGCAACTCAGATGGCTAAGTGCTCATCCAGGGCTTCTAGATTAGGGTCCGTCTGTTAACCCATGAGTTTTGATCTGTCACTCATAGACTCCATTTCTTCAATGCCTACAAAAAAGTTTCTTAGGTTGGACGTAGTTAACAAAACAAAGCTTTCCCTTTTCTAAGAAAAAGGAAGAAAATTACCCTATCTCTCCTTTTCCATTGGAAAATAACATGAACCCCCATATAGGGTAACATCTGGGGGTTCATGTTTACTAGCACTAAGTCACTATGACCCCTTTCAAAAGCATTCTACTAAAGTAAGTGTCTTTAACCAGGCATAGCGGCTCATGCCTGTAATCCTAGCATTTGGGGACACCAAAGTGGGAGGATTTCTTGAGGCCAGGAGTTCAAGACCGGCCTGGGCAAAAAACTGAGACCCTGTCTAGACAAATAATTTCAAAAATTAGCCAAGTGTGGTGGTACATGTCTGTAGTCCTTGCTACTCAGGAGGCTGAGGTGGGAGGATTGCTTGAGCCCAGGAGTTCAAGGCTGTAGTGAGCCATGATTACACCACTGCACTCCATCCCAGGTGACAGACTCTGTCTTTCTGTCTCAAAAAAATAAATTAAGGCCAGGTGCAGTGGCTCATCCCTGTAATCCTAGAACTTTGGGAGGCCCAGGCAAGTGGATCACCTGAGGTTAGGAGTTCAAGACCAGCTTGACCAGCATGATGAAACCATGGTAGAGAACCAAAAATATAAAAAAAACTAGTTGGCTGTGGTGGCAGGCACCTGTAATCCCAGCTACTCAGGAGGTTGAGGCAGGAGAATCACTTGAACCAAGGACGCGGAGGTTGCAGTGAGCCAAGATCATGCCATTGCATTCCAGCCTGAGCAACAAGAACAAAACTCTATCTCAAAAAAAAGCAATGTTTTCACGTATCATTATGTATTATTTACAGATTTATAGATATATGGGTTTATTTTAGATTATTATGATGACACAGAGAGAACTGAAAGGCTATTCACCAAAATGTTCACTGTGGTTATTTTTAGATGGTGGAATTATCAGTGTTTTTCTTCATTTTACATAATAATATTTTCTAAGCCTTCTACAATGATTATATATTTCTTACGAAGTAAATGGAAAGGCATTTAAAACTATAAATTAAATACCTACTCTTTCTCATATTTCTAAGAAAGTTACAAAAAAGAACCAAGAAACTAAGACATTTTCCCAGGATACTCCATGACCTTAATAAATTAGAAAGCCAGGTCAAAAGTAGTCTAGTTTTGGTTAGATCCGATCATTTCCTGCTGCTTTCCTGTGAGTGCATATATCTTTGTGAATTTCATCTTGCTGTACTGTCCAATACGGGAGCCACTAGCCACAAGTAGTATTTAAGTTTTAGTTAAATTTAAACATAATAAAAATTCAAAATTTAGTTATTCAGCGTCACAAGCTATATCTTAAGTTTTCAATAGCCACGTGACTAATGACTACCAAATGGACAGCACAGAAACATAAAAATCACATCATTGCAGTACGATTTATTGAACACTGCTGGTCTCAGTGCTAAGCTGCTAGCTAAGCACGATGTTACGATCAGCCATGAGCAACTCTTGAAAGGGAAGCCCTCTACACATTTATATGAAATAGAAAGCATGACTCTACTTATACCTGTTTCTTTCTCACACTGCATTGAGAGTGACTAGAAGTGTACTCAAGGGACTATGTGCTTAGTACAGGGTTAAGCCATAGACCTTAATTTGAAGAGTCTCTGAGCAACTATAAAACCTAAATAGAAAATACAGGAGTCAGGAGGTTCCAGTGGAAATATAGACCAACTGCCAATGCCAAATTATAAGGGCCTTTCCAAACAGCTTAGCTATGTCTTAGCAGTGCACAACAGTGGAAGCCCATTCCCTTCTCCATGTAGCAAAATGCAGGCAAGTTTTCATGCACAAAGAATAACATGCAGTACTGGTGAGGGGAAAAAGCACAAGGAACGTAAACATCCTCAGTGATTGCTATACCACAGAGGTGGGAAGAGAATAACTCTTTGAGCATAGAGGAGACTATACTTAGAACTTAGTAATTAAAGCTCAGCTTATTTTATGTCATGTATCCTTGGACTGTCATTTCCATTCTTGCCACACAATATGTGATCCT
Source organism: Cacajao melanocephalus (assembly GCA_963573385.1). Lineage (NCBI taxonomy): Eukaryota > Metazoa > Chordata > Mammalia > Primates > Pitheciidae > Cacajao > Cacajao melanocephalus. Next base: position 20,905 of record CAUYLG010007668.1, read on the forward strand.
TGGACCAGCAACATCAGCATCACCTGGAAACTTAGAAATGCAGAATTTCATGCTTTATCCCAGACCTGCTGAGTCAGAAACTCATTTAAGAGATCCCAGGTGAGTTATGAGCACATTAAAGGTCCAAGGTCACTGATTTTTCTTTTTCTCAATTTACTTTCAATTTCTAGGTTGAAGAGAAGACTCAGATCTTCCAACCAAATTTTGTGCCATACTCTGGACCTGGCATGTTCATTAAACAGAATGAGGTTTAATAAACATTTATTGATTAATTTAACATCTGAGGACTTGACTTTCAAAAAAAAGAAACCAGCATACTTTGAATGAGGTGTCAAAAATATGAAGAAATCATGTGAGCACTTTGGTATTTCATTTTGGTTTAAAATGCAAAAAAAATAGATTATCATATAGTAATACTAATAGCAAATAATAAACCATTCATGATTCCTTTGTTCTTTACATTGTTGTCTATAAGGGTAATCATTTTTAAAAGCTTTTATTGGATAGCTTGTGCAGAATCATGCCCTAATTATAGTCTTCCTTTTTATTTGCCATTGAGAGGAAATGCACCAGATGAAGCTGTTTGAGACTCTATGGTTTGTTCCGCTGTATTAAATGCTTCTAAGTGCTGACTTTTATCGTTCTTAACAAGTCAAGACCAGACTGAATGTCTTTGAGATAATTGTTTTTATTCATTTCCCTTCTGTATTGCTAAAATGGAGGCAATATGTAAATTAAGGAAAGCGACTTGGATTCAGTGCTGCCCAGACCTCTGGTACTCAGAAAGAAGCAAAACCAAATCTCCTCTGCTTAGATTGTTTCATGCCTCCATGATCAGTGGGTTTGCCTGCAAAATGGAATAAATTTCTTGATTCTTCAAGTTGGTCTTCAGGCCACTAAGTTGCATAACTGACTTGTGCATAGAATCCGTTCCAAATTTTTTTTAAAAAACTGTAATTTTCTATGTCAATGCTTCTAACATTTTGTTCATATCAATGTAGTCAATGATGCAATTAGTAGGATTATAGTATGGCAATTACTAAAGGCCAGGATTCAGACTTTCTGGGTCTTATTCTTAATTCTACCGTTTATCTGGGGTATGCCCTTGAGATAAAGAAATAAAAACATTTGGCAATGTCTGGAGACATTTTGATTGTCATGAGTTGGGGCGATGCTACTGGTATCTAGTGCATAAATGTCAGGAATGCTACTAAACATCCCACAATGAACACACCACAACAAAGACTCATCTGGTTCCAAATGTCAGTAGTGCTCAGGAAGATCAACCCCATACATAAAGAACCTATTATCATCACCACCATTCAGCACTGCCATGCTCAAACAAAAATCACAGTCTACCAAAACACCAGAGACTTTGAACTATGGAATACTCAAATCAATAAACAAGGATTCACTGAGTTCTTACTTTATGCTCAGCACTATTTTAGGTATCGTGGAAAACACAAGATTGAAAGGCATGGTCTTTTACTTATTTTTCCAGAAACTAGAAATTAGAATAAATTATTCAGGCCTAATAGGACGATTCCTCATTGATCCATTCCAGTAGTTTTTTGCTGCCTCTCGCCATGGTGCCCCGTCTAATTACAGCATGACTCCCTATTCCCCTGGGATGCCACTTTTCATTCTCATTCACTTCCTTGTTCTGAAGGAACAGCAATTTGCCGCTGAATGGTTATTAGCCTTTTTCCCTTTAAGAAACTAAGAAGGAAAAAAAGCCCACAGGATAATTTTAAAAGTTGTTGCTCCAGTTTTTCTCTAACTTTAGAAATCTCTGTTGGCTTTTAATTAAGAACTTGCATTTAGACTGTGAGATGAACCAGATTTGAAGGATTGTGGTTTTTTTTTTTTTTTCATTTAATGAAATGGCACTCATTTCCCTAGGAGGGGTTTTCCCCAGATTCTCATTGTTCTACAAAAGATGATTTACATGGGCATCTGTGGAAGTAGCTGAATCTTTGATTGGAGTGGGAGGCCAGGGTAGGCACACTGCGACTTCTCTCTGAAAAACTAGGAAATAAACACCCTGGGGACACTGAGCCGAGACCCTCACAAACTTCAGTGTGAAATGGCCTGGAGGTGGAGTAAGTCAGAGTGGCAGCAAGAACTATATCAAATAAGACTCAAAACTATGCCATGAATCTGACTGAATGAGTCAGCTGTTTCAGAAATCTGCAATGCACATTTTCAGCCTACTCCCTCTCCTCACTTGGCCTTAAAAAATCTTGTGCAAATTCAGAAGGAATCAATGCTAAAGTACATCTATACATCCAATTATTGGGCACTCACATTCTGAAGTCCCTTAAGGCTTTTTTTTTTCTGAGTCACTTGGCTAAGGATCAGGGTAAACTGATGTTTCTCTTTATTGAAATTAGTAAGAAAAAAATAAAATAAGGACAAGATATTTGCAAATCCTCGAAGTATCTCTCCCAAAGATGCTTATTAATTACAAAAGGAAAATAAAAGCAACTAAAAAAACAGAGTAATTTTATAATAGATAAATTTGGCAGACATTATCTTAAGCAAGTGATCAAGGCCAACATCATCAGTAGTGAGATATACCAATATCTCATACCATTCCTATGATGAACTGAGGACTCAACATCATTCCTATGATATTCTTATCCAAAACTGTATAATCCCAGCCCAGGTATGGTGGCTCATGCCTGTAATACCAGCACTTTGGGAGGCTGACATGGGTGCATTACTTGAGCTTAGGAGTTCAAGACCAGCCTGGCCAACATGGTGAAACCTCATCTCCACTAAAAATACAAAAATTAGTGGGGGCATGGTGGTGGTCACCTGTAATTCCAGCTGCCTGGGAGGCTGAGGCACAAGAATCACTTAAATCCAGGAAGCAGAGGTTGCAGTGACCTGAGATAGCACCACTGCACTGCAGCCTAGGTGACAGAATGAGACTGTGTCTCAAAACACACACACACACACACACACACACAAATATATATAATCCCAATCTTATAATGAATAAAACATCAGACAAACTCAAATTGAGGAACATTATACCAAATAACTAACCGGAATCTTCAAAGGTGTCAGAGTCATGAAAGACAGGGAAGACTGAGAAACTAGCACAGATTATTGTAGACTAAGGACACATGATAGCTAAGTGCAATGTTCGATCCTGGACAGAATCATGGATCAATAAAGCAGACGTTATTGGGGAAATAGTGAAATGTAAATAAGGCCTTCAGACAAATTAACAATATTCCATTGTATCAGTGTTAATTTCCTGGTTTTCCTAACTTCTATGATTGCATCATAATAATACTAATGTTAGAGAAAACTGCATGAAGGGTAAACATTCTCTGCACTATTTTGCAACTTTCCTCTAACTACAGACAAATCTCAGATATATGGCATGTTCAGTTCCAGACCACTGAAATAAAGCAAATTGCAATAAAGCAGTCACAGAATTTTTTTATTTTCCCAGTGTATATAAAAGTTACGTTTACACTATACTGTAGTCTATTAAGTAATAACATCATATCTATAAAAACAATGTGCATACTTTAATTTTCAAATATTGCTTAAAAATGCTAACAATTATTTGAGCCTTCAGGAGGTCATAATCTTTCTGCTGGTAGAGGGTCCTGCCTCGATGTTGATGGCTGCTTACCAATCAGGGTGATGGCTGCAGGTAGTTAGGGTGGCAATAGCAATTTCTTAAAATAAGACAGTGAAGTTTGCCACATGGAAGGACTTTTCCTTTCATGAAAGAGTTCTCTGTAGCATGCAATGCTGTTTTATAGCATTTTACCCACAGTCAGACTTCTTTCAAATCTGAAGTCTATCCTCTCAAATCCTACCACTGCTTATCAACCAAGTTTATGTAATATTCTAAATCTTTTGTTGTCATTTCAACAATGTTTGCTGCATCTTTATCAGTAGATTCTTCATCTCACGAAACTTACTTTTTTTCATCCACAAGAAGCAACTCCTCGTAGTTCAAGTTTGATGATTAGATTGCAGCAATTCAGTAACATCGTCAGTCTCCACTTCTAGTTCTCTTACTATTTTCACCACATCTGCAGTTACTTCTTCCACTAAAGTCTTGAACCACTCCAAGTCATCCACAGGGATGAAATCAACTTCCATCAAACTCCCGTTAAGACTGATATTTTAACCTCCTCTCATGAATCATAAATGTTCTTAATGGCATCTAGAATGATGAATTCTTTCCAGAATATTTTCTATTTACGTTGTCCAGATCCATCATAGAAACCACTAGCTAGGGCAGCTATAATCTTATAAAATGTATTTCTGAAATAATAAAACTTAAAAAGTCAAAATTATTCTTTGATCTGTGGTCTATAGAATGGATCTTGTGTTAGCAGGCATCAAAGCCACATTAATCTCCTTGTACGTCTTCATCAGGGATTTTGGGTGACCATGCACATTGTCAGTGAGCAGTAATATTTCAAAAAGGATCTTTTCTTCTGAGCAGTAGGTATCAGTAATGGGCTTAAAATATTCAGTAAACCATGTTGTAAACAGTAATGCTGTCCTCCAGGCTTTGTTGTTCCATATATAGAGCAAAAGCAGAGTAGACTTAGTATCATTCTTAAGGGCCCTAGAATTTTTTTTTATTTATATTTATTTATTTACTTTGAGACAGAGTCTTGCCCTGTCACCAGGCTGAGTGCAGTGGCATGATCTCGGCTCACTGTAACCTCCAACTCCCTGAGTCAAGCGATTCTCCTGCCTCAGCCTCCAGAGTAGCTGGGATTACAGGCACACACCACCACACTCAGCTAATTGTTGTATTTTTAGTAGAGACAGGGTTTCACCATGTTGGCGAGGATGGTCTCAATCTCCTGACTTCATGATCGGCCCACCTGGGCCTTCCAATGTGCTGTGCCTGGCCTGGGCCCTATACTTTTTGGAACAGTAAATGAGCATTGGCTTCAACTTCGAGTCAGCAGACTCCAAGAGAGTCAACCTGTCCTTTGAAGATTTGAAGCCAGCTTTGAAGCTTTGACTTCTCTTCTCTACCTATGAAAATCCTAGAAGATGATCTCTTCCTCCAATAGAAGACTGTTTCATCTACATTGAAACTTTGTTGTTTAGTGTAGCCATGTTAATCAGTGATCTTAGCTTGATCTTCTGGAGAACTTGCTGATGCTTCTACATCAACACTTCCTACTTCACCTTGCACTTTTGTGTTATGAAATGGATCCCTTCCATAAACTTCATGAATCAACCTCTGCTAGCCTCAAGCTTTTTCTTCTACAGTTTCCTCACATTCCTCAGCCTTCATAGAACTAAAGAGAGTTGGGGTCTTGCTGTGGATTAGGCGTTGGCTTAAGGAGGTGTTGCAGCTGGTTTGATCTTCTATCCAGACCACTCAAACTTCCAACTACCTCTATATTAGCAATAAGGCTGTTTTGCTGTCTTATCACTCATGTGGTCACTAGAGTAGCACTTTTAATTTCCTTAAAGAACCTTACCTTTGCATTTACAGCTTATCTGTTTGGCATAAGAGGCCTAACTTTTGGGCTGTCTCAGCTTAGGACATGCCTACCTCACTAAGATTAATCATTTCTCACTTTAGATTTAAAGTTAGAGACATGCAACTCTCCCTTTAACTTGAACACTTAGAGCTCATTGCAGGGTTATTAATTGGCCTAATTTCAATACTATTGTGTCTCAGGGAAAGGGAGGCTCCATAAAAGGGAGAGAGATGGGGAATGACTGGTTGGTAGAGCAGTTAGAACACACACAACATTCACTGATGAAGTTTGCTGTCTTACATGGGCACGGTTCTTGGCACCCCAAGAATCAAAAATCAGTGATCACAGATCACCACAGCAGGTATAACGAAAATGAAAATATTTGAAGTAGTGCAAGAATTACCAAATGTGATTCAGAGCCAAGAAGAGAATACAACTTGTTGGAAAAATAATGTGTACTCTCTTAGTGCATGTTTGTGGCAACACAGGGTTGCCGCAAGATTTCAGTTCTAAAAAATGCAGTATCTGCAAAGCACAATAAAATGAAGTGTAATTTGTATAAAAGTATTTTAAAATAAATATTTAAAATAAATAGGCAGAAAACTGCCCACATTAATGCTTAATTAATGCAGGGATATAAAAGAATCAGTTGGTCCTTCTAGAAAGTTAGAAAATTGGAAGAGTATAAATGGGAAAAGTAAGTATGTAGAATGAGTCTTATCCAGAGCATGGTGGAGTAAGAAGTAAGGGAAATTAGATTGATGAAAAAATTTACTTCTGAACCAGAAAGAACCAGGGATTTTTATGTTATTTTACAGAGTGAAACACAATGCATTGAGAAACTTTCTCCAAATCCAAGCAGATCTTTGCTCTGCCTGCATAAACCTTAATGCCCAGTGAACTAGGGTTCTAGGACCCTGCAGGCTTGAGGTAAGCACAGACTCCCACCTTTTGCCCACCCATCATTTCACAAATGCAAAAACACATAAAAATACCTGTTCAGGATCAGAGTTTTTAGATATAGTTACAAACTAATATTTTGTGCTTGTTCGGCAGCAAACTATTTTTCCAATGAAATCTTATGGAGAACTACAATAAGCTAACTAATTTTTAATAAGTAAAACCAGAAAAGCCAGAAATAATAATAACAGTTGTGATGGTTAATATTGAGTATCAACTTGATTGGATTGAAGAAGGTAAAGTATTGTTCCTGGGTGTGTCTGTGAGGGTGTTGCCAAAGGAGATTAACATTTGAATCAGTGGACTGGGAGAGGCAGACCCATCCTCAGTCTGGGTGGGCACCATCTAATCAACATAAAAGCAGACATGGAAAGATGAAACTTGCTGAGTCTTCTGGCCTCCATCTTTCTCCTATGCTGTATTCTTCCTGCTCTTGAACACCAGACTCCAAGTTCTTCAGCTTTTGGATTCACACCAGTGATTTGCCAGGGCCTCTGGGGCCTTTGGCCACAGATTGAAGGCTGCACTATCAGCTTCCCTACTTTTGATGTTTTGGTACTCAGACTGGCTTCCTGACTCCTCGGCTTGCAGATGCCCTATTGTGGGACTTCACCTTGTGATTGTGTGAGTCAACTTTTCTAATAAACTCCCCTTCATATATACATCTGTTCTATTCTGTCCCTCTAGAGAACCCTGACTAATACAACAATTAATATGATTATTAATATAATAAGATCAAACACATAGTGGGTACTTACTCGATATGCCAGACAGTGTTCTAAGCCTTCTACATGTATTATTTCAATTAACTCTCAAAATAACCCTATATAATAGGTTTTATTATCAGGTCCACATTACACCTGAGGAAATTGAAGCAGGGAGATATAATTCCCCCCTCCCACTGGCCCTGGTATATATTAAGAGAGGTTTATTGACTACCATTACATACAACAAAGTCTACTCTTTTACAGTGCACACTTAAATGAACTTTGAAACATGTACATGTATATAGTCCTATAACTACTACCACAAAAACATAGAGTATTGTCTTATTCCCCGAAAAATTTCCTTTGGACTCTTTGTAATCAATCTCCCTCCCACCCTAGACTCTGGAAAGCACTAATCTGTGTTCTGTTACTTCACTCTTGCATTTTCTAAAATTTTACATAAATGAAATCACACAGTATGTAATATTTTGTGACTGACTTATTTTACTTAGCATAATGCTTTTGAAGTCTGTCAAGGTTGTTGCATTTATTGGTTGCTCATTTTTTCGTGTTGCTGAGTAGTATTCCATTGCATGGATTTATTACAATCTGTTTAGCTATTCACTAACTGATGGACAACTGGGTTGTTTCTAGTCTGGAGTTACTGTGAATGATGCTGCTATCATCAACATTAACATATGTGGCTTTTTGTGAACATATGTTTTAATTTCTCTTACCTAAATATTAGTTTGGTACAAAAGTCATTGTGGTCTTTGCCATTAAAAGTGTGGCGTGTGCCTGTAATCCCAGCTACCTGGGAGGCTGAGGCAGGAGAATCACTTGAACTCGGGAGGAGGAGGTTGCAGTGAGCCTAGATTGCATCACTGCACTCAAGGAGAGCAAGACTCCATCTCAAAGAAAAAAAAAAAGAATTATTGTATTAAAAGTAATGCCATTAAAAGTAATGGCAAAAACCGCAATTACTTTTGCACCAACCTACCTACTCTAAGAGTGAGGTTGCTGGGTCTTACAGCAGGTCAAGTCTATTTTTAAGTTCATAGGAAACTGATAAGTTGTTTTTCAAAGTCACAATACGATTTGCATTCTTACCAGAAACGTATGAGACTTCTAGCTGCTTTACACCCTTGTCAGCACTTGGAACTCTCCATCTTTTTACTTTTAGCTTTTCTAGTGGATGTGTAGGCATAACTCAATTTTAATGGATTTTAATTTGCATTTCCCTGATGACTAATGATGTTAAGCATTTTTGTGTGTGTTTTCTGACCATTCATACATCTTACCTATTGAATTGTCTATTGATTTTTTTTAATCAAGGATTTGTCTTCTTACTATTGAGTTGTAAGAGTTCTTTGTATATTCCCGATACAAGTCCTTTATCAAATATGCATTTTGTAAATAGTTCTTCCTATTCTATTGTCTATCTTTTTATGTTTTTAACAGTGTTGTTCAAAGGGTAAAATTTTTATAATTTTGATAAAGTCTAATATCAATTTTTTCTTTCATATTTTTATGTCCTATCTAAGAAAGCTTTGTCTAACCCGGAGTCACAAGGATTCTCTCTGATATCTTCTTCTAGGTAAATGTCAATGAAGTAAATCAAGCCAAAGCCTAAAGAGATGATTGAGGGGATCTCTCAATAAAAGTAACATCCCCAAACACACACACACACACACACCCCTATGTGATCATCAAGTTGAAGCAACAATCTTAGTCCTACCTTTTTACTCTAACAATTGATTTTGAATTAAGAAAGGATTACATTTCTTAAGGTATATTCTATATCAGCCTTGTCCAACCCTCGGCCTGAGGGCTGCATGGGGCTCGGGACAGCTTTGAATGTAGCCCAACACAAATTCATGAACTTCTTAAAACGTTATGAGATTTTTTTTGTAATTTTTTTGAGCTCATCAACTATTGCTAGTGTTAGTGTATTTTATATGTGGCCCAAGACAATTCTTCCAATGTGGCCCAGGGAAGCCAAAAGATTGGACACCCCTACCCTATATTGTCAGCAAGGGATTTGATTATCTATTTTAGAAAAAGAAACCTTCAATGTGGTAAAATTTTTAAGTAGCTCTGGGAGTATCAAGAAAAACATTGTTGAACATAGCATTTCCCAATACAGTTACGTAAATTATAAATGATGGGGTGTACAGGTCTGTGCACATGTGTATGTGTTTCTGCATTTGTGTGTGTATATATGTTAGGAAGCACCCAATGGTGTGCTGCCATCAACTCATACAAGCTCCTGAGAGCTATTTTGTATATCTTTGCTTAACACTGCATTAGAGACATCTCACAGGTAGTTTGAAATCAGCCATGGTGGGAATATTTACTGACCAAAATTGGCAACAGCTACAAATTGAGACTTTTTTTTAGGTGATCTGATTACCAAACATTTACCAGCATACCATCTGATGAACCCACGCACATATATTTCTTGAAAGACAGTACAGCTTTAATAAATACATTCACATTATTGAATACATCCAGGATAAATATCATAATCTCTAATTTTGTACTGTTGATATTTTAAGAGTTTTATTTGTTCTTATAAACATTGAAACTGGGAATCATTTTTCTTTAAATATTAGAAAAAAAGAAGCAAGGCCTTTTTCTATGACTAACACATTATTACAAAATTAATAAGATGAATAGGAGAGAGAAAATGTTTATCTGTTCAAACTTGCCAAGCAGTACTTTGACATGATATAAGCAAAAAGCCAACCTCACAATTCTGTAGTTTGCTGTGTGATGAGATGCAGAGTACGTGGCCTAACACATTCCATGTTCTATATGCAGTCCTAACAGCTAACAACATTTTTAAATGTCTCTTTATGAATTTGAGAGGTCTGGGAGAAAGTAGTACAAATGAAGTACCACATGACAAGAGTCCAAAAGTTTCAGACCTAATTCATCAAGTATATATAATATTTACAAGTCTTATATATATTATTGCCAATTATTTTTGCTTTTACAAATCCTTCTGAAATGAACATGGTTCTCTTGTGATTGGCTTCCATTGGATTTTTTATGGTTAAAAGGGGCTCTTTTACATAGTGACCAAAAGCATTGCTGATAATAAGATAGTTCCCCTAGCTCTCATATACTCACCTTATAAAATGGAATATAAGTCACACTAAATCTTTATTAAAAGAGATCAAAGATCAACTAACATAATACAAGTAAGGGTTTTAAAACTGATAATATAAAGTAGTTGGTTTTATATACTGGGACTGTGAATGCAGGCAACATTCTTCTTATTAAAAGACAGCTTCATTGAGATATAGTTCACATACCATATATTTCATTCATTTAAAGTGTACAATTCAATGACTCTGAATATATTTACACAATTGTGCACCATCACCACAATCAATTTTAGAACTTTTTCATTATCCCCCAAAAAACCCTATACCCCTTAGCATCACCTCCAGTCTGCCCAAACCCCACCTTCCTCCACCAGCCCTAGGCAACCACTATTCTACTTCCTGCCTCTATGTATAAATTTTCCTATTCTGAACATTGCATATAAATGTAATCATATCATGTGGGGTACATGGTGACTGGCTTCTTTTACTTAGCATAATGTTTTCAAGGTTCATCCATATTATGGTATTACATTTCTTTATATTGCCAAATTATATTCCATTATATGGATGTACCACATTTTGTTTATCTATTCATCAATCAGTGGGCATTTTTGTTGTTTTTACTTTTGTCTGTTATGAATAATACTGCTAAGAATATTATGTACAAGTTTTTGCATGAACATATGTTTTCACCTCTCTTGGGTATATACCGAGGAGTAGAGTTGCTGGGTAGCTCTAGGTTTAGCCATTTGGGGAACTGCCAGATTGTTTTCTAAAGCAACTGCACCATTACATTCCCACCATGGGCGACATTCTTATCCAGCCAAAATACCCAGGGAAACTATGGAATCACACTTAAAATCCAAACAGTCCAGTCAACTAATATTTTCTTTCCATTATTCTGCCCATTTGTGTTAGTTCAATAGCTGCTCACTATATAGACAAGTTGGCTACCACTAACATGACTATTCTATTCTAACACTTTTGGCTTTCTTTTCAAAACACTCAACATTTTAAGGCAGTTTTAACTTAATTTTTAATGAATGAGAATTCTGTGGTGTTAATTAACATAAGGTTTGATTTCATTAAGAAAAACTCAAACACAATGGCTGCAGCCAGGTCAAGAGGCCTCATTTAGAAGATTTATTCTTCAACATTCATATGTAGAAGACAAAAAAAAATGTGTTCTAATTTTTTATAGGATCACAGCCAACTAAACCTGCATAACATTAGGCTCTACTGGATCTATTTTCAGTGAATGAATTTGAAAAGGTCATACATAAGAGATGGCTCAACAAACCAAAACTCACATTAAACAAAAGAAAGACTTTGATACATCAATATTCTCCCCTTCTGTTTTGGAAAAAGTCACCACTGCAGTAATGACTATGTATACAATGAAGCAGTAGCATCTCATTATTTTTCCAGTCCATCCAATTATTCACCTCCTCCATGTTAATGTACCACTATCAGCAATTGTTCATGGAAAGAATTTATTAGCAAATCACCAAAAAAAAAAATTTCAAAAGAGTCTATGGAAAAAAAGAAATGGCTTTTATTTTTGGGGGGAAAAGAAGCCAAATGCACCTATCAATAGTTGCTTCTTTCAAATATTATAGCGCCAAAGTGAGTGACTGGTTTAGAGAACAGTGAGATTGCTAGATAGGACATTGTTGAGGTAGCCTTATAGATGCACCTGTTTGCATCCGACTAACTCCTCTACCAGACTGAAGCTCCTTGAGGACAGCACTTTGTTTTCTCTTCTTGCAGCATCCCCATAATGACTCACATCCAATGAGAGCTTCATAAATGTTTTCTAAATGAAGGCGTTAATAAGATCAAGAGGAATATGATAAGACTAAAAGTACAAGTCGTTTATAATTTGCACCAGAGACAACACTGCTACCCAATTAGTAGTTACTGTCAGTAATGAACACTAATCCTGCTTCTGCCAAAAGCCCAGCTGGCATCTCTGAAATGATGACACATACACAGAACAACAGGGCAGTGCTAGATGTCATTGCCAAGTATAGTGGGTGAACAGGAAACAAGGAATATTTGATGCCACTGAATTGGTAGGAGATGAATTTGGGTGGTATGAAAAAAAATTCCATTTATTATTTGTTCAACTTCTAGACACCAACATAAATACATGTTAAAATTTGTGGGAATGTTTCAGTGGCACAGAATGTTAAAAACAAAACAAAACAAAACAAAACAAAACAAAAAAACAAAAAAAACCACAGCATTTTCCCATCAGGAATCATTTTACGTGAGTTGGATAAAAAGAAACCACAAAAGTAGTTTTCATAACGTCTTAACTTACCATGAAGTGCCACTTGAAGCACATTCCCTCTAATCCAAAACCCTTGAACAATGCAGAGGGTGGAAAGATCAAACCCAATCCTGTGATATTCCAAATTAATGTCAAAAGAAGTCTTTGCACATGTCTTCAATACATTTTTTAACATGAATCTCATCCTACAAGGACAAGACTAAGCATGTCAAGTTTTGAATTCGAATTCCAGTTTGTCCACTGGGATCCTCAATGAATTACTTAATATCATTCAGTTTGTGTTTAGATTTTTACTTCAATCAACTTCACCCAATATCTAGGTTACAGAGTTGTCAAGATCAGACGAATTATGTTGGTGAACCTGCCATGTATATGGGGAAGCACTTCACAAATATACATTACTGTAGTCAACATCACGTGTGCATTAGCCAACAATGTATTTTTTATTTTTGTTAGGAAGATAAATTTTCTATTTAAGTAGTAGATACCTCAAAGATATTAATACATCCTTTTGGACTGCCATTGGATTGCAATGATTATCAAATTCCATAAGAGATATAATAAACACATAAATAATATGTGGTGGAATGGAAAAAATCATTGCCTCTGGAGCAAAGAAAATGGTTTTCTTTAAAACAAGTTATGTGGTCTTAATCTTAATTCCATCTTAGACTCAGTTTCTTTGGTTGTGAAAAATAATTATTACTTCACATTTTGGGGCATTATTGAGAAATAAATTAGATATGGCATAAAGGATCTGACATGTAACAGATACCAAATTAAATATAATTTCTCTTCCCTCACCATTCATTGGTTATGACAGTATAAGCCATAGATCATAAAATCAATGTTTGCATTGAGAGAATTATACAAGGGACTGGGGCTGCTCTACAAAATCACTTACATAAACAGAATTCATTTATACATGAAGTTGAGTATAAACAGGAACTAAAGTAAAAACTCTAAAATTACCCAAACTCTTCACGCCTTTCCCCAATACATCATGTTCTCTAATCATTTTTCATAGTTAGAGAGGGGAAAAAATTAAGTCTTTTTCATTCATGCTGTTGATATTCTAAATTTACATTACCACCAGTGACTTTCAATGTTCCACTTCTGCAGAATTTAGACTGCAAACACCACCCCCTTGTAAATCCTGCTGTGACAATAGACTTGATGTCGTCCCTTTCTATTTGAACAGAGTACGGTTTTAGAGACTGTCCCATCACATTCAGGTCTAGTCACAGGACCTGAATGCAACTTGAAGAGGTCTCTGCTTGCCAAACTTTCTTTCAGTCCCCATCTCTTTTCCTCCTTCCCTCCTTCCCCACTGCCCTTTCTCTGGACCACAATTATTAATAGGCTCTGGAGTTCCAAGTCCCACTTCTTAATCACTCTCTAGGCCACGGCATCAACAAGTGTTCCAGCATGACACTTCTGGGGTGCTAATGTTGTTGCCATTCTCCAAACAGACTGCTTGGAGCCTTCTGTCCAGAGTTTTGTTTTTAGTTTTGTGGTTTTTGTAAGCGACAGGGTCTTGCTATGTTGCCCAGGCTGGTCTCAAACTCCTGGGCTCAAGCAATCCTCCAGCCTCAGTGTCCCAAGTAGGTGGGACTACAGGCATGAGCCACCATGCCTGGCTTAGAGTTTTGCTAAATGAGCCCTCTGGAAACCAGTATACCTGTGGGCATAGGTATTGAATATCTAGCTCAATGCACTATCAAAGACATCCTGGAGCATGGGATAAAACACTTTTTGAGGAATAGGAGGAGGTGCTGGAGAGAGAGGCATTAAGGAATCCCAGCCAATTAGGTTTTGTCATGTATAACTCTCAGGCAGACACATGTTTCTGTGATGTGCACTATACATGATATTGAGGGAATATCCAATACTAACGTGAATTGGAAGTCCAGAGTGAACAAAGTAAGAAAAGAAAAAGTACAAAATTATATTCTATTTTGCAAAGTAATATTAATTGCACATACTTTTAAAAATCTTATTATTTATGCCTAATCACCATTGAGATTGAGAATTAATATATAAATTATTAAATGTTTTTAATAATTTATATAAATATTGCTGAACTAGAATGTGTTTGTCAGCCTTCTTAGAATCTTGCTCTTGTAGCATGCTCATCTGTCATAAGCTTGTCTGCTCACAACTTTAAAAAGCATAAAGGAAGATCTTATATAACTAGGAACATGTTTCATGAGACATTAATAATTGAGGTGACCAATTACTTGATTATATAAGTTAATTAGTTAATGTCTCAATATTTATTTTAATTCCTCTACTAGAACTATGTATTTATTGATTTTTCTCTACATATGTTTTTATAAGATAAAAAATGTAAATGAAACAGAAATGCAAATAAACACATCTGTCTTTACATGCACTAAATCACACCAAAAGAAGTGGATCCAAAATTTGTTAAGCTCTTATTGCAGTTCTATTTTTACTTTTAGACACAGAGTTTCACTCTGTTGCCCAGCTAGGGTACAGTGCTGCAATGTTGTCCAAGATGTCTAGAACTCCTGGCCTCAAGCAGTCCCCCAGTCTTGTCCTCCTGAAGCTCTGGGATTACAGGAGGGAGCCACCATGCCCAGCCCTGCAGTTCTATTTTAATACATCGATGGTACTTACATCTGGCACTGAATTGTTCTTCAATTATGATTTGCATGAAGGAAAAGAAAAATCTCTTTGAACACAAGGTTAAATTGGTCAATTTGAAAAGATCATATGGAGTTGCAAGCACTCTACTGATAAATACTTATCTATGTTCTGCCAGCTATTTCCATGACTCTCCTATCTTTTTTTTCCAAGTCAATTTCTTAAATGACCAGAACATCATACACCATAATCACCATATACATGAATAAGAAATAAAGGCTCTTTTAGAGTATGGGTGGAGTGAATTTTGATTCTTTAAGCAAGGGTGAAAAATCTTGCTTTTATCCCTATTATACATGCAGTAAAGCAAAAAAACATTTCAGCCGTTCTACTTTGCTCTTCTATTTTCACTTTGGAATGTATGTCTTTCTGTGCTCCCCTCCCATCCCACATTAATTCTCTGGCAACTCATACATATGGCTGTGTAAGTCAGAGACTTCATTGCCAATAATTTTCTACCAAAAGACATGCTTTATTTTTTAACTGGAGTATAGCTAATAAGGCAGATGAAATCTGGGCCTGGTAACATTTGATCTGGCCTCAGATGAGAGGAGCTAGGTGGCATCAGCCTTTTCTGATGTAATCTGCAGCCAAGGAGTGGCACCAGTATACAAGTGACATGCATATCACATGTATCAAAGAGGAAGCTCAATCTGTAAGGCAATAAGACTCTCTCACATCCCAGCATGGGTGCTGGCCCTAAGCTGCAGTTCCAGTAATTGACATAGTTGCCCAATGCTACAAAACAAACTCAGAAACTATTCTCATTAGACATCCCCCTGCTTTGTGACTCTGTTATTGTAAAACCCAAACACTGAGCCCCATACCAGCGTGGCTCTGTTTTTAATTAGTTCTGATGGCATTGGGCTGCAAGCCAAAGAAAAAATGAACTTCCTGTGACTGAGGCTTGTTGCTCAGTATGTTGCTTCCTTCTTAGAGAGATTGTTTTCACAACATTTTATGAAAAGGACTACTGACAGAAATAATATAAGTTTTTACTGCTTTTGATATTTTTTTCAGGCCTATAAAAAGCAGCCAAAAGTCAGATTTGTACAGTTACAATGCCATTATTTAGTCTTTTTTGTGACCCAGTTGATTTGTCTTTTGATTAAAGACATCCTACCCGATTAATTTTTTTTAATGGAGAAAACACAGGTTTCTGTTAAAATTTTAAGACCATGAATGTTTTAGTGTTTCCACTAAATTAATTCGGTGATATATTTTTACTGCCTGGGTCATTGCCGGCATAATGTTAGAATTGAAATGCTGATGAGGTCACCTTCAGAAAACAAGGAAGTAAAGGGCAGATGGGAATTTCGGACAGATAAAGAAAAATATAAACAAATGCTGGAATCCTACACAAGATGGGCCTTCCCTGGCCACTGATTTTTAAGTCATCCAGGATCTCTTGAAAATCCTTTCAATATGAAAATTTTTTTCAATATCTGAGTCTCTTCTTCTCAAGTTAGAAGCTGGATATTTGTTTTCCCAGATCCTCTTGTAATCTGTTATGACATGTGACTTAGGTTCTGCCAATTAGACCCACCCGCTTACAACTTCAATTTGGAAGAAAGTGAAAAGAGAAAGGAGACACCACATGGAACTCCTTTCTTCCAGCAAGAGAGGCATGGGGAGAGGCATCTAGCAGCCAGGAGCAGCAGTGGCCCAGGTCTTACTGGCACCTTGAATCAGTGTCAGCAGTACACTATGCAAAGCTGTGTACAAAGGTGGCAGTCATGGGGTCCCTACCAAATTGTGCAGCAGTGGGGCTGGGTACCCTATCTGAATGCAGAGCCTTCAAGTTTGACTACTGGCTCTCCTAAAGATTCAGTGAGCTAGCCAATCACCCTTAACAATTTACTTTTCTACTTATATTAGCTAGAGTAATGTTTGTTTTCGGCAAACAGGAACTCTAGTACAACCATATTGACTCTATGTTATGCTTCCGGTAAAAAGGTAAGAAAATGGTGTTAAACAGCAGTGAGGAAAAGAATCTTTGGAGTTAGTAGGACATGGTTTGGAATCCTAATTCTTCCACTTAATGGTTGTGTGAACTCAAGACAGTTACTTAACTCCACTGAGCATTTCTTCACCTGAAAAGTGAGGAAGTGCAATCCACCATTTATGAATTTCTTCAAAAATTTTAGTAAAATATGGTTACAGTTATTACCACTAAGATGGGCATTTATGTGATTTTTTTCCAACTTCTTTTAGGTATGGGTATAAATTTTATTTTAAATAAGTAGATATTTACTTTATTTGGGTTCAGGCTTAGAGAATCACTGAATCTTAGTCTCAAGAGATGTAGACATTGTTTCAGTCATGACTATGACTCTAAAAGGGTAATTGCCTACATTTTTCTGTAACGGACCAGAGGAGATGTCACTGATTATTTTTCATTCAAAGCTATCCATACATACAAGTATTTTTTGATCAAACAAAATAATTCATACAGTGTTTATGCATCTGTTCCTTTTGAGCACCTTTAGTAGCCTGTCAAATTTCTATGCATCCTTCAAAGAACATTGTTAATTCCACCTCCTCTCTGAAACCTTTTCCTGCTTCTTTTGGTCAATTAGGAGTTTGCCTTCTTTGAACACTGATCATCTTGTCTCTTGTAACTGTTAATACATTCTTGCTTATGTGAAAGTTATTTGTATATATGCCTTAAGTCCCCTCACTGGTGTAAACTAGGCTCCTTAAGATGAGGATTCATCTCCGTATCTCCTGCAGCCTTTTGCCTAGTGCTCTGCACATACCATTCCTGTATAACGTATTATAATCTATGCCACTGTAATATTTGCTTTTAGCTCTGTAACTACATTGGAAGCTCCTTGAAGACATTGATATTTCTTGTGCATCCTCATATTCTCCTTGTTGTCTAGCATATATTTGTGGAATTGCGTTAATAAACATTAAACTGAAATTTTCTCTGTATTTTCACCTTTTATTATTTTTTGTTGTTGTTGTCTGTTATTTTTAAGACAGAGTTTCACTCTGTCACCCAGGCTAAAGTGCAGTGGTGCAATCTCAGATTACTGCAACTTCCACCTCCCGGGTTCAAATTATTCTTTTGCCTCAGCCTCCTTAGTAGTTGGGATTACAGGCCTGTACAAATTCACTTTTGGAAATGAGCAATCCAGAGAAAGAAAGCTGCCACTTTAGAATGTCAAAAATATTACCTGTTGGCTGGGTGTAAAGCTGTCACAAGGACAGGCATTTGGTGGGGAAATGTAAAATATTTCATTAAGGAGTTATGATTTCATTTACACTGATATAGGGCAAGCAGGTAAGCTTGTAAGCAAGAAAATGAAACCATCCAAGATCATGGTGAGGGTGGAATATCAGATACAAATACAATACCTATGTTAAGATTGTGTATTATTTTGTAGTACAATTCCTATGAGCAAACATGAAATTGTCATAATAATAAATTTATTTATAATATTTCTGCTGTTTTAATGCATTAACTTGGAAAACCAAGGAGAATTTAAAGAAAAACATTGTATACAATCTGCAAAATTAACTCTAAAGCTTTAGCTTCTAAAACATATCACTTTAAATGTTTTCTAAAGTAACTGTCCTTAGTCTGTGTAAATATACAACATATAATTACATTGTGTAAATATGAATATACATATGTGTATCTGTCTCTGTGTGCATATTCTTTGTGTACGTACATTCTTAAAATTGTTCTTGAACTACTCAAAATAATATTAATTGGAATTGCCTTTGCAGCAGGTAAAACAGAGTGTTTAGGGAATGAAGAGGTTGCTTTAGTATTTGAATTTGTACCACGAGAATTTATTATGTTAACACATTTATTTTTAAACTAGCCTACAATAGGAAGTTGACAATTAGTATATCCTTCAACTAATAAATTCTTCCTTTTAACTTTCTGTTTTCAAAAAATATGTGCACTTGATTAGAAGGTGAACCTATAAGGAAGGATCACTGTATCTAAAAACAAAAATTTGGCTGAGGGTCATAACTCATGCTTATAATCCAAATGCTTTGGGAGACTGAGGCAAGAGGATTGTTTGATGCCAGGAGTTTGAGACCAGCCTGGGGAAGATAACATAATGAGACCCCATCTCTACCAAAATTAAAACAATTAGCTGGACATGGTACCGTGCATCTGTAGTCCTAGCTACTTTGGAGTCTGAGGTGGGCAGATCATGAGCCCACAAGGTCAAGACTTCTGTGAGCCATGATCTCACCACTGCACTCCAGCTGGGAAACAGAACAATCATCTCTAAAAATAAATAAATAAATTTTATTTGTTATTATATGCTATATATTATTTTTAATACACATTCCCCTTATGAAATGAAGATGTATAAATACATAGTATATAAAAATGTTCCATAAAAAGCTAAAAAAGATGATCTCAAAGAAGTAGAGAATAGAATAGTGGTTACTAGAGACTGGGAAGGGTAGAAGTGGGGGAGATAGGTAGAGCTTGGTTAATGGATACAAAATTGCAGCTAGACATGAAGAATAAGCTCTACTGTTCTATAGCATTGTAGGGTGACTACACATAACAATTTATTGCATGTTTTCAGAGAGCTAGAGGAGATGGTTTTGAATGTTTCCAGCATAAAGATATAATAAATGTTTGAGGTGATGGTAATCCCAATTATCCTTATTTGATTGTTACACATTGTATACGTATATCAAAATATCATACTGTATCCCATAAACATATACAATTACTATGTGTCAATTAAATATATTTTGTTAAATATTCCACAGAAGTGTCTATGGAAATGTTTTATGGAATAAATATATTCTATGGACAGTATTAACAAGTAAAAAGAAACAAGTAGAATAGTGGCATGGAAAGCCCCCCAAGACCTGTCAATAAATAAAAATGGCAAGTTGTAGGACATGACTCACAGTATGATCTGTCACTTTATATGTGTAAATGTACAGATATATGTAGGTTAATAAATAACAGAGGTCTAAAATGATGCTTACCAAACTGTGATTAGTGCTCCTGGAGAATCAAGTAGTTATTACAAGGAAAGATGATAAAGAAATTTCACTTTTTAGTCTTATAACTCTGTATCATTTGAATGTTTAAAAGTTAAAATATTATATTTTCTATATAGAAATTGATTTAAATAAATAGGTAAATAAACAACTTTCTGGAAGTTGGAAAAAGCATTAAATTACTATGATAACATTGCTTATTCAGTGCTAGGTTTCCAAATAAATAAGCACATTTGAAAACTAAAAAGGAAATTTCTGGAATACTGAGTTTTCTTAGAATAAAACTACAAGGAGGCAGTCTGTTACCATGAAATTTGGATTCTGTGCTGACCAACAAACAAGAACACAGATAAAAGCAATTTGACTTTATCTATATATACATATAATGTTTTCACCAAAAAATTTAACGCCTTGTTCCAAAAACTGTTCTCAATTTATTTTGAGATTCTCACGCCAAATTATTTGTTTTGGTTTATTTGTTGTTTCAAGATTTGAAAGAATAATTGTTACATATATCTTAAAGCATGAAGACAAAACACAGAAAATTTTTAAAAGAAAACTTTATTAAACAATTTTGTATTGGCAAATTCACAAGTAGCTGTCCTTGCTTAGTTGCCAAGTTGCAGTCTTTTGGAGACAAGGTAAAATACTGCCTACTGAATCATCATAATGAGAGGCACAGGTAGCCTTGCTTTTATGCTTCCTCATAAGGACAGTTGCTATCCACTTGCTCTCTGTTCCATACTAAACATCTGTCAGCATAGTCTTTTACAGGGATACTGGTATGTGGATTGATTTTACATATATGAAAATTTTCATTTATGAATATCCTTGGGCAGCCGATCCTTCACAGTTGCCACATTATTACAACTGGGTAAACAGACTTAAATACATCAACTAAGTCCACAAAGACAACAATGAAGCTATCTCCAACCTCTGCCCTCTCCTGTTCCCCCTCAGACCTCATCTCCTACTGGTCTCTCCTCTGGTCTCTCCCTGCACTCCTTGCTCTCACTTTGCCAGGTACACTCCTGGAATCAGGACCTGTTTCTCTATGGGTCCATCTGCCAGGGAGGCTCTTCACTCCATACTTCCTTCTGGCCTCGCTCAAATGTCATCATCTCAGTGAAGGCCTTCTGTTCATTATTTTTCTGAGTAACACCCACCATCCAACATACACACATTTTATTGTTTTCTTGTTCACCACAGCTTTATTTATAATAGCTAAACAACTAAAATCAATTTAAATGCTCAAAAATAGAAGAGATGATAAGTTCACTAAGACAATGATACCCAGAATACTGCTGAGCAATACAAATAAAGAAATGTTGGATACACACAATTGTAGTAGTTTTCTGTTCGTGCCGTAACAACTTATCACCAACTTGGCAGCTTAAAGTTATCATCGTGTAGTTCCTTTTATATGTATATTACTTATTTTTTACATTTATTTTATTATTTGTCCCATCCCATTCTAATTGAATGTAAGCTTTCTCAAGGCATATATTTTTGCCTATGTTTTTCACTGCTTTATCCTCAGAGCTAGAACAGTATCTGACACATGATTGATGCTCAACAAATAACCCCATAATTATAAGACATTTCATATCAATGGTATTTTTTCCCTAAATGTTTGACGCACATAGAAACTAAGATCTTTATATGAAGGGATCAAAGCCACTTTTCTGAAAACCTGATTTTCTAGACCAGAGAAGTTATGGTTCTGAGTTTAGATTAGTAGATTAACTGAAACTACTGGGTTCTCAACTTCCTGTGGGAGTAAATAGATCACAGTGCCGTCAAAATGTCAATGCCCACAGAGCAGGAAGAAGGATTTTGACAGCATCAGTACTCAGTCACCGCTCTCCCAATCACAATGGAGTTATCAATCACTCAAGAAATCTCAGGAAGTTCCTTGGCCTAGCTCAATAGCTGGAAGAGAAGACACAGGTGGGGCAAGGTTCTACCAATGAGAGAATGTCCAAAAAGGAATTAAAGGGGCTCAAATACTACTAAGCTGTCTTATGTCACCTTGGCAATAGAGAAGATAAAACCTTACATTAAAATACATAGCCATGGAAGTTCCAAAACATTGTAGGACCTAGTGGATTGAAAAGCTGAATCATGCTTGAAAGGCGTGATTACAGGAACAGTTGCCTCCCCCTCTGATAAAGTCTGAAAACTGTGTAACAACAGCAGTGACAGCAGAGCTGAAGCAGATGCTTTAGAGATGAAAGCACAGTAAACCAGATCAAAGGATACTTGAAAAAAAGGTCCTGGCCAGGCATGGTGGCTCATATCTGTAATTCCAGCACTTTGAGGGGCTGAGGCAGGTGGACTGCCTGAGCTCAGGAGTTCAAGCCTAGCCTGGGCAACACAGTGAAACCCCATCTCTACTAAAATACAAAAAATTAGCCGGGCATGGAAGCATGCACCTGTGGTCCCAGCTACTCTGGAGGATGAGGCAGGAGAATTGCTTGAACCCAGAGGTGGAGACTGCAATGAGCCAAGATCACGACACTGCACTCCAGCCTGTGACAAAGCACGACTGTGTCGAAAAGAAAAGAAAAGAAAAGAAAAGAAAAGCAAAGAAAAGAAAAAAGAAAAGGTCCAAAAGTGTCTGCAAATGGTGTCATTATCACAGCTTCTCTGCTGGAGCTCAGATTCATTAAGTAGTGGGTTAGGAATAAACCAAAATATGGCGCTGACCACCATAACCTCAGAACCCAAATTGTTAGCTCATTCTTTTGTCAGAAGGTTGAACTAACCCGGCCACAGCATAGTCAATTGTAGCATTTTGACTTGTTAACAAGGTAGCCTCCATTGATCAATTTTGAATCCTGCAATGTCATATAGTATAAGTCATTAAACTGCTATGCAAGACCCTTTTCTACTTTTCTACATGGCACAGAAATAATCATGAACATATACTACAGCTATCCACATGCATTCATTTCCACAATGAGAGAAGTGTGTCCAGGTAGCCTAAAAAAAAGGTATCAGGTTTTTGTGTTATTTTTTCACAGCAGAAATGTGATCCCTCCTCTAGAGCCCTCGAAGCCACTTTCAGTCTGTCTTTGTTTTGCATTATGTTATCCAGATCTGTGCCAAGAACTTAGTAGGCCTCATTCAAGTAAATTACCAACTCTGATTAGATGAAATAGATCTAATGCACTGATTGGGGTTTCTTCCTAAACTGCCTGCCAAGCTTCTTGCTGAGTTTGTCTTGTTAATATTATTCTCCTTTACCTATCATGGCTCCTTCCTAATTGGGCATCGTTTAGATTTAGTAATGATGCTTCATATTATGGTGGCAATCTTTTCCCAAGTAACATAAATGGAAATATTCAACTAGGAAAAAAAAAAAGAAAGAGAGCAAGCACTCAATTTGTTGAAACGCAAGTATACATCTGCATTCTATAATCCCAGGTCCAGTTGATCAAATGATGTTCATAAAAATCAAGTAGTAGTCTCCTTTAATGATATATTTTATTGTTTACAATAAAAATCAACAGAGATGTACAGAGCACTATTACAGTTTTTTTCAGCAAATGATCTGCATCTGCCATTCTGTAGACACAGCTACAGTTAGCCATTATATCTGTTCCAGTGAATTCAGCTAAATCATCATAACAAGCATGGTTATTGTGCTAAAAGACATTAACAGTCACCATTTTTCATTTCCATCAGGGGGTAAAAACTGTTCTATCTTTACTTCTAATAGATGGAAATTGAACTAAAACTGGAAGTAGCTCCAAATGGCAATGCTAATAGTAAACATGACATCTAAATAATTATTCTAAAATAAATAAATGGGGGAGATATAAAATGCCCTTTTCCTCACTTTTTTTCCTAGAACAGAAAAGCGTTATGAACCATTATCTCTTTTAATATAAATTCAGGTTAAAACTCAAAACAATAATTGGGCTGGTTCTCCAGACTCTATTATGAGTCAACGACTCTGTTCCTAACACAGTCATTTGTTTCTACTCCAAAAATAATTTTATTACACATCTATCTGTGAGAGAAAAAGATAACAATCAGTGAACTTACAGAACTTCTCACCACTATAAGTCTATACCAATGTCAAGTAAAACTAGAATTTATACTATTGATTTTCACTTCAGTAAGTCCTACAGTTGATCATATAAACCCAGTAAGCTCACCAGCATTTACTTAAAGAATAAAAGCAGATCAACCTTATATTGCTCTTAAGTTAAATATAATAATAATAATCTTATCTATTTTATATTGATGCCTTGCATCCCAAATCACTATCTTATTATGATATACTATACTTACTGACAATAAGGATTTGAGGATTTTTGGTCTGGAATGACCTGACAGCAAAAAGGAATTTTTTTTTTCTGGTGAGTCTGTGTTCTCCACTTAATTCCAGGCACTGTAGCTGGCTGTGTAATTTATCCAGGAGCACCTTTCTGGAAATATCGATATTAACATAAAGATATAGATTTATTCTACTTCCTGGAATATACACATTTCATATGAAACAATGAAATATGGAGATCACTGGACAAATTCTACACAAACCAGAGTGTGTAGAAATCCACTGATAGCCTTGGACTGTATGGTAAGAATGAATGTAACTCAGTCAAGAGGCTGAAAGAATTGACTTTGGCTCTGCCATCCAAATTATCTACATAGTTGCCTGACTTTGTGACAAAACCTAAATGACTGGTGCAGGTCAATTGGTTTGAGCTACAGTGCTGCACTGACAAAGTCAAACAAAGAATAAAAGGAAGATTATTGAAGTAAAAAGTGAGGTATTGCCTTAATTATCTGTATGATTACCTCACATTTTAATTTCTGTATACAGACACAGCTTTATCTTAATTCAAGTAATTTCTTAAAATGTATGACTGTGGGTAATGTTGTTTCAGATTTGGGAACTGTCTTAATGAGCAATTTGTGGAGTCAGACACCAGTCAATCAACAAATATCTAGGCACACTGTGTGTTTATTTCCTATCTAGAAGACAACAGAGGCCCAGAAGTATGTGGCATGACCTCATCCTTCATGTACATAAAAAGTAGCCAGGGATCTAGACCTGCAGCAAAGACAGGCAGTGTCACATGGTGATTAAACACACAGGTCCTAGTGCCCAACTACTGGGGTTTGAATCCCAACTCTGACGTTTACTTCTCTGATGCCTTAGATCAGTCCCTGTCTGTCCAGTCAGCATGACAACATTGTCTACCTCTTAGGGTTGTTGTGTAGATTAAAAGATTGGATCAAAGAAGGTACACTGTCTGTATTTTTGAATGGATGAACAAATGAATACACACAGTTTTTAAAGTCCAGTGATCCAAAATATAAGAATCCTAATGGGTTTTTGTTTTGTTTTGTTTTGTTTTGTTTTGTTTTGTTTTGAGACAAGGTCTGATTCTGATACCCAGGCTGGAGTGCATGGCATCATCATAGCTCACTGCAGCCCTAAATGAGTAGCTGGGATTACAGGCTCCAGACACCATGTCTGGATTTGAATTCTAGTTCAGGCTCCACTACTAGTTCCTTGTGTGAGCCTGAGCCAATAACCAACTTCTCGAACTTTAATTTCCCCTACCTAAACATAAGGTTTAGGCCAGATGGTTTCAACACAATATTGTAGCATTGGCTATCATTCTATAACTACACATTCTTAGATATATAGAGAAAGGGGGTATCAGTGTGGGCTGGAATCATAGAAGTTTTCATTAAGGAAGTTAAGGTAATCTACCTAAGGGAAAAAGTAAGAAATAAATTTGCAGAGTCAGAGCCAGAAACAAACATATGAGAAAACACTGAGAAGGAATGGGACAGGTTGGAGGAATCAGCGAGAGAAAGTTCTGACCTATTTGGAGTCTTCACACAAGAAAGTAAAAGAAATTAGGCTTTTATATGATGGATGAGAACTATGTGGGTAGAGAGTTGAAAGAAAGTGAACTGGTTCCCTTGTAAGCTGATAAGAACTCAGACCTTCTAAACTTTTTCTGAGAAAGGGGAATGACAGCATGAAAGCAGTGATTAAGGAAGATTAATTTGATAAAGTTATTAGGAAAATTGGAGGAACATAGATAACAGATCCAATTACTCTTTCTAAAATTGACTATTAATGCTCAGAGAAAAAAAATGCAATGGTTGCAATAGCTGCCTCAGATCAAGTTTTATTAGTCTACAGCTAAAACTCAAATTTTAACCATAGGTAGTATGTAAGGAATTTAGTAAAACTTAAATACATACAGACGTGTTTATGTATATGTATATATGTATTTAGATTAAGTATCATATGGCACATGCAAATAATATCTTTAAATACTATTGCTCTGTCTACATGTCTCTCCTCAAAGATAAATGTAGTGTGATCAAGTGAAATATTACAGATTAGAACCTGAAATTTCTGGATAACCCCAATCCTGCCACATGATAGTAAAGCCATGCGTAAAAAAATAATTTTTAAACACTTGCAAACTATCATTTAGCACAAGAGAAAAGGAAGGCATGTGTTAGGGATCAAAAACTGGATTATTCAGTGAACCCCACTTGTGTTTCTATATATTCACACTAACAGCATAAGATTAAGCAATATCCCCAGAAAAGTCAGACAAATCTTAGCAATAGAACTGGATGATTCATTTGCCTTTGGACACTCAGAAAGAAACGATGTTTGGGCAGTTGTCAACAGCATGGGCATTCTTTAATCTTCATGAGAAAAGTGAATTGAATTTGGAATCACTGAACTAATTTAATGAACTCAGTGAGTATTTTTTCCACACTATCATGAATAAAGAGAAGTGAGAAGGGACACAAAAATATAGATATATTAAATACTAACTATATACCCAACACCATGCTCGACAGAACTTAAATGTTATCATTTATTTCTATCAAGAAAGCTCTGATATTTTCCTAGTTTTAATGACAAAAAAATTAAAACTCAAAGTACCAAAGAAATGTATCTAAGGTCTCACAGCAACTAAATAACTAAGCCATTCAAAACAATTGTG
Source organism: Cacajao melanocephalus (assembly GCA_963573385.1). Lineage (NCBI taxonomy): Eukaryota > Metazoa > Chordata > Mammalia > Primates > Pitheciidae > Cacajao > Cacajao melanocephalus. Next base: position 48,139 of record CAUYLG010007668.1, read on the forward strand.
CCTAAACTTTCATGTATACCTCAATGGAGTAGCAGGGGAAAAATTTCCTTTCCTGTTTGAAACAATCAAAACATATAAAACATGTAAAATAAGGTTTTCAAAATACATGAAACAAAATATTCAAATCACTTAACATTATACAATGAGGAACAGTGAGAAAAAATGTTTCCTGAGAAGCAGGAAACAAACAAGTGAGCCCTACAGTTTCCCCCAATTTACTGCATAGAGAGGGTTTCTCAGCTCCTATACAAGACTATGGAACCCAGGTGAGGCCCAGCAGACCCCCTAAGTTGAAGAGACAGTGCTGAGAGTCTGAAGAGATCAAGGCAGCTAGAATTTGCAGGACAAATCCCTGAAAAGGAGAAAACTGCACATGGAGAGACCTCCTTAAAGATTTACAGAAGATGCCCTTCAGTATTCAGCTGAGTACAAGTAGCACATGTATGTGGGGAAATGACAGGGAAAGAACAAAAAACAGTGAGCAATATCAGTGCCTGACACATAGGGTCAGCTGAAGTACTTAGCAAATCTCAGGATTCAGAGGGGATAGGTAGAGTACAGAGGAGGCTCTTGCCTCAGTAATGAAGAATCCATTCCTACTCATTAGATCTTTAAAGCAAGATCTGAAAAGATCAAAATGTCAAGTAATTTAACTGGATCCTAAGAACAAAGTTCAAGAATATCCATAGAAACAGAAAACTCTCCAGTAACCAACAAGGTACACTTCACTGTCTGAAATAAAAATAAAAGATTACAAAGTGAAAGCAGGAAAATATGACTCCCAATAAGAAGAAAGATTAATCATTCAAAACTGACCTGGAGTCTCCACACAAAAACTCACACAAATCTGGGTGGCCGTTTCAACTGGTGTCTGGAACGCCTGGGAGACAGAGCCACCCATTCAACTGAAAAAAAGGGGTCTGAAAAAGGGAGCCAGGTGATCTGGCTAGGCAGGTCCCACCCCCACAAAGACCAGCAATCTGAAACGCTCTGAATTGAGCATTTCATAGCAAGAGCAGCTGGACCTGGGACAGTCCAGCCCTGTTGGTGAAAGGGCATCTGCCATTACTGGGGCAGTCTGCCACTACTGAGGCATTCCAACATTACTGAAGCAGTCCACCATTACCAAGAGAATCCACCATTACCAAGGCAGTCGACGATTACTAAGGCAGTCTTCCATTACAGAGGCAGTCCACCATTACTGAGGCATACCGCTATCACTGAGGCAGTTCTGACTGTACTTCTATAAAGAAAACTGCAAGGAAGTTAACACAGCAGTTGGGCAGAGTCCACAGCCGCTCAGTAATGCCTCTGCTGTCAGACTCTGACTAGGCTACCATCTTGCTGGACAGGGCAGCTCTGAAAAAAGGCAGCAGCATATCAGAAACTTATTAATAAAGCCCCACCTTCCCGAGACAGAGCACCAGGGGAAAATGGCAGTTATGAGGTCCACTGCAGCAGACATAAACCTACCTGCCCAGCAGCTCTGAACAGAACAACAGAGCTCATAACTCAGCACTTGAGCTTCTATAAGGGTAAGACTGTCTCCTCAAGCAGCTCCCTAACCCTGGTATATTCAAAGAGTCACCTCATAAAGGAGAGTTCAGGCTGACATCTGGTGGGTATTCTTCTGGGACAAAGATAAGAGAAGAAGAAATTGGCAGGAACCCTTACTGTTCTGCAGCTGCTGCAGGTGATCTCCAGGCAAGCAGGGTCTGGAGTGGACTTCCAGCAGTCCTACAGCAGAGGGGCCTGTTAGAAGGAAAACTAAAAATCAGAAAGAAATAATATCATCATCAATAAAAAGTATGTCCACTCAGAGACCTCATCAGAAAGTCACCAACTACAAAGACCACAGGTAGATAAATCCACAAAGATGGGAAGAAACCAGTGCAAAAAGGATGAAAACACCCAAAACCAGAATGCCTCTCCTCCTCCAAGGGATCACAACTCCTCACCAGCAAAGGAACAAAGCTGGATGGAGAATAAGTCTAATGTACTGACAGAAACAGGCTTAAGAAGGTGGATAATAACAAACTTCTCTGACCTAAAAGAACATGTTCTAACCCAATGCAAAGAAACTAAGAACCTAGAAAAATGGTTTGATGAAATGCTAACTAGAATAAACAGCATAGAGAAGAACATAAACGACTTGATGGAGCTGAAAAACACAGCACAAGAACTTCATGAAGCATAC
>CAUYLG010007669.1:0-26022 GCA_963573385.1 Cacajao melanocephalus
ACCTATATCTGGCATTTCTCCCCATGCTATCTCTCCCCAACTCCCCACCCCCTGCTGTCCCTCCCCTGTTTCCCCCCGACAGACCCCAGTGTGTGATGCTCCCCTCCCTGTGTCCATGTGTTCTCATTGTTCCAACACCCACCTGTGAGTGAGAACATGCGGTGTTTGATTTTCTGTTCTTGTGTCAGTTTGCTGAGAATGATGGTTTCCAGGTTCATTCATGTCCCTACAAAGGACACGAACTCATTGCTTTTTATGGCTGCATAATATTCCATGGTGTACATGTGCCACATTTTCCCTGTCCAGTCTATCATCGATGGGCATTTGGGTTGGTTCCAGGTCTTTGCTATTGTAAACAGTGCCACAGTGAACATTCGTGTGCATGTGTCCTTATAGTAGAACGATTTATAATCCTTTGGGTATATACCCAGTAATGGGATTGCTGGGTCAAATGGAATTTAGAAAGTGACTTTTAAAATTTATTTTATTTATTTTTATTTTTTGAGATGGAGTCTCACTCTGTTGCCCAGGCTGGAATGGACTGGTGCAATCTCATCTCACTTCAACCTCTGCTTCCTGGGTTCAAGCAATTCTCATTCCTCAGCCTCCCAGGTAGCTGGGACTACAGGCATGCACCACTACACCTGGCTAGTTTTTGTATGTTTAGTAGAAAAGGGGTTTTACTGTGTTGTCCAGGCTGGTCTCAAACTCTTGACCTCAAGTGATCCACCCACCTCGGCCTCCCAAAGTGTTGAGATTACAGGTGTGAGCCACCATGCCCGGCCTCAACAGAAAGTTTCAGTCTACCATAATACAATTGTTACTGTGGTTTTAGGGGAAATTTCCTTCCCCTTCACCTTGTCTCAGAGTAAACATTAAAAACAATCAGTTCAAAGGCCGGTGCGGTGGCTCCTGCCTGTAATCCGAGCACTTTGGGAGGCTGAGGCGGGCAGATCACCTGAGGTTGGGAGTTCGAGACCAGCCTAACCAACATATAGAAACCACATCTCTACTGAAAATACAAAATTAGCTGTGTGTGGTGATGCATGCCTGTAATCCCAGCTACTCAGGAGGCTGAGGTAGGAGAATCGCTTGAACCCAGGAGGTGGAGGTTGTGATGAGCTGAGATCGCACCATTGCACTCCAGCCTGGGCAACGAGCAAAACTTCATCTCAAAAAAAAAAAAAGAAAGAAAGAAAGAAAATTTACTGACCTAGGTGAGAGAGAAAAAGGGTATAGAGGGAGAAAAATAAAGGTCAATCTCTGACTCCTCAAAGAAGTTATGTCTATAACTGCCCAAAAGAAGATCATTTTCAGAGTTTTTTACAACTTCAGCATAATTTAGTACAACTTGCATGATTCAAATACACACTTCTAGCCTGAAAATATCCTTTTCTATAATAATTTCATATTTTTATTTTGTTCTGTTTTTGAGACAGGGTTTCTTTCATTCCTGCCACCCAGGCTGGAGTGCAGTGGTGCCATCTCGGCTCACTGCAACCTTCGCCTCCCTGGCTCAAGCGATTCTCCTGCCATAGCCTCCCAAGTAGCTGGGACCACAGGCATGCACGTCACCATGCCCAGCTAATTTTTGTATTTTTTTGTAGAGACGGGGTTTCACCATGTTACCCAGGCTAGTCTCCAACTCCTGAATTCAAGCGATCCACCCACCTTGGCCTCCCAAAATGATGGGATTGCATATGAGAGCCACCAAGCCCAGCCTCGGGATTTTAAATTATGTTGAATATTTTCTCCTAAGATCCCAAACTGAGTACAGTAGACATTAATATTTAAAACTGATATTTGTAATTGATTTCAATATGTATTGCATCATACTAAAAGTATCTGCTGTTATCTTACTGTATATTGATATCAGAAAAGATTACCTGATCTCTTGCTTGAAAAAAGAAAATATATAGAATAAACATACATTTCTTTTTTGAGACAGTCTTGCTCTGCCACCCAAGCTGGAGTGCAATGGTGTGATCTTGGCTCGCTGCAACCTCTGCCTCCCTAGCTCAAGGGATCTTCCGGCCTCAGCCCCTCCAAGTAGCTAGGACCACAGGTGCTTGCCCATGCCTGGCTAATGGTTGTATTTTTGGTAGAGATGGGGTTTTGCTGTGTTGGCCAGGCTGGTCTCAAACTCCTGAGCTCAGATGATCCACCCACCTGGGCCTCCCAGAGTGGTGGAATTATAGGCATGAGCCACTCTGCCTGGTCAAAAGTTTTTCAGAGCTTGTATGAGATTCATCCAAAGAGCCATTCTTACTTTTTTTTTTTTTGCTGTAATTTATTAATTATTTTTCTTTTTTGAGACTGAGTCTCGCTCTGTCACCAGGCTGGAGTACAGTGGCGCAATCTCAGCTCACTGCAACCTCCACCTCCCAGGTTCAAGTGATTCTCTTGCCTCAGCCTCCTGAGTAGCTGGGATTACAGGTGCCCTCCATCATGCCCAGCTAATCTTTGTATTTTTAGTAGAGACAGGGTTTCACTATATTGGCCAGGCTGGTCTCAAACTCCTGACCTCAAGTGATCCACCTGCCTTGGCCTCTCAAAGTGCTGGGATTACAGGCATGAGCCAATTTTAATTTAAATATTTTATTTCTTTATGTGTTCAGAGTAAATAAAAACTCCTCTTTCTCCTGTTCTTTCCCACTTTTTTTTTCTTTTTTACCGGGGCGTTCCTGGGTTTATTTGGGCACACACAGGCGACGTCCCAGCACCTAGAAGAAGGTGTTGGGCCTCTTGGTGGTGACGCGTAGCTTGTGCTGACGGCGCAGGACGCCGTGGGGCAGCGGGAACTTGATTTTGGAGTCGTGGAAGGGCTTGAGGGCAGGCCGGCGGTACTTGCTGGCTGCGATCTCCTCCACTTTCATGATATGGGTGCAGTGGGCCCGGGCGCGGTGCCAGGCGCCCATGTCTCGTTGCACTGGGTGACAGCGCCCGGTATTCCCGGTACATGTTGGTGCCGCTCCGGGAGTCAGCGCAGCCAGATGCCGAAGTTCCTCACCCGCAGGGGGTGCTTCTCAAACACCTGCCCCCGGCAGACCTCTTCATCTTCTTTAACTGAGATACGAAGTACCAGAAGCGGGACTTGGCGACAACGTGATCAGGCGCAAAGATTCGCAGGCGGTAGAGGGGCGGTGTGTGGCATTTGGGGGCGGGCAGGCAGCGACCCACCACCTTGTACTCTCGTAGTGTGCCCAAGGCCTTCGTGGCGTTCTCTGCGCGCTCGCCGCCACTTTTTACGGTCCTAATTCCAGTCATCCTAGACTATCACCAAAGTGTTCACTGGCTCCAGTTTAAGGTGATATTGACCTAGAAGTGTGTGGTGCATTGTTAATCGTTAGACTTTTGAGGCCTAACAATTTTCCAGAGTCCAAAGGCCATCATTTGTAATGGTAGAATTTCACCTATGTTGACGAATGGAGCCATTGTTAAAAACCAATTCCCTTTAACTCAGGTTACAGAAGGAACTTCTTGTATGTAAGGCAAGTTCTGAATATAGATTTTGATTACTTTTCAGCTTGTGTTAAATTTTCAAAACCTAACACAGCTAAAAAGTCATCTACCAAAGAGTGATTCGCCAAGCCCTTGAATTCTAAACCATAGATTGGTAATATCCTTAGACCTCAGTGGCCCCACCCCCCATCGCACCCCCATTGCGTCTGTTAATTAGTAGGGGTAAAGAGGGAGCCAGTGGGAAGCATGGAGAACTGGGGGCCTTACAATAGAATCTGTCAGGAGGCTAAGCTCCTCCTCGGAAGAAACCCTCTAGCCACAAGGATTACTGGTGCCTGTAATTCTACAATTAAAGATTCATTCTTCTCTTAATAAAATGAAAATACCCTGGTGAAAGCTCACATCTTACTCCATAACCTAATAGTGTATCTCAGCACCTACAACAGCAATACTTAAGAGTGTTTGGCAAAACTCACGATTCCTGGATGGCAACACAGAAATCACTAAATTTTGGGGTTTTTTTTATTTTTATTTTTTGAGATGGAGTCTTGCTCTGTCACCCAGGCTGGAGTGGAGTGACAGGATCTTGGCTCACTGCAACCTCTGCATCCCAGGTTCAGGCGAGTCTCCAGTCTCAGCCTCCCAAATAGCTGGGATTGCAGGAGTGTGCCACCACGTCGGCTAATTTTTGTATTTTTAGTAGAGACGCGGTTTCACCATGTTGGCCAGGCCGGTCTCGAACTCCTGACCTCAAGTGATCCACCTGCCTTGGCCTCCCAAAGTACTGGGATTACAGGCATGAGCCACCATGCCCAGCCCAGAAATCACTGCATTTCTAACTCAAATTCTCATTTGATCCTTATGCATAGTGAAGTGGGAAGACTTCTGGCTTAGAGCTAGAGAGAAAGAGGAAGCAAGAGTAGAAGATGAATCCTGGGCAACATAGCAAGATTCATCTCTACAAAAAATGAAAATGAATCAAAATTAGCTAGGCATAGTGGTGTGCAACCTGTGGTCTCAGCTACTTGGGAAGCTGAGCTGAGAGGATCACAGAAGGCGAGAAAGTCAATAAAGTATGGCCGGTCTGACAATTTAAGCAACTCCCGAAAGGCACAGAGAAGGCCAAAAAGGGAAATCAATAAGAAAAAAGAAAAGAAAGAGTGCACAAATTTTATGAACCTGCCATGGACTTCTAAAATGTTGTTCTGCATTAAATAGGTCTCTACCACCTCATCAAGGAAACAGTTTTGTTGTTGCTTTTATTTCCTTTCCTTATTTCCTTTTTATTTAAAAATAAGTTTCCTTTCCATATTTAACATACAGAATTTTGCTTAGGAAACATGGGTTTTGTGGAACGTTAGGAAGGCATTTTTTTTACAAATAAATGCTGTGTATTAATGAACCCTACATCTTTTCCCACATTTATTTCTTCGAAGATGTCTACAAAGATAGTATTTTTGCAGGTTCTTTTTTTTTTCTACATAACACCTCACTTTAAAAAGGCAAAATATTATTCACACAAATATCTTTTACTCACTCTACCCAATAATAGAAGCATTATAGACTCCAAAGACTATCATGATTAACCTTCCTCGAATAAAACTTTAGGGATCTGCTTTGAACCCACAAAAGAAATTAAATGCACAGTTAAGACTGATTTTCATCATCAAGTTGCAACAGGGAATCGTCTTTAAAGCCATCTCCTGCTGCCTTCATTAGAGTCTTGATCTCTTGCTGCAAATTTATATTCCTTTGTGGGTTTAAGGCAGATATTGGATATCCTTTTAATCTATATTTATTAGGCGAGCTATTGATGAGTCTCATTCTGCCACAAATTCATGAACAATGTTCCCGTGGCCACTCTAGTGGGAGTCTTAAGTGAATACAACATCTTCCAGTTAAGTGACCATTTTTCACCGGGTAAATGGTGTATTAAAAAAACAAAATGTGCAAGTTAAAAACATGTATCAGCCTCTGCTTTAAGATATACTTTGGTCGGGTGTAGTGGTTCATGTCTGTAATTCCAGCACTTGGGAGGCCAAGGCGGGCAGACCACTTGAGGTCAGGAGTTCAAGACCAGCCTGGCCAACGTGGAGAAACCCCATCTCTATTTTAAAAAATAAAAAATTAGCCGGGCATGGTGGCACATGCCTGTAATCCCAGCTACTCAGGAGGCTGAGGCAGGAGAATCACTTGAACCCAGGAGATGGAGGTTGCAGTGAGCCGTGATCAAGCCATTGCACTCCAGCCTGGAGGTACAGTGCGAGACTCTGTCTCAAAAAAAAAAAAAAAAAGAATTTCTGCCCCCTTCCGCACCCACCACCATCTACTTTTCCAGATAGCCCCTCCCAATTCAGAACCTTCTGTATCTAACAAAGCTCTGGATTGGAAGAAACTTGTACCTAGAGAGAAGGAGGAACAGTTTGCCTGCCTGTTCTCAGATCCATTCACTGCACCCTTGCATCACAGAGGAATTCGCCTGAGCAAACTTTATTATATAAACCTCAGGCTGCCTTACCCACTCAAATCCAACTATGGTCAGTCAGCGGGAGGCCCTGAAAGGAGATAAGGGAGGAAGGATACAGGAAGAAGGAAGAAGTCAGAGTAGTTCTTCCCTTCCTCTCTGTTTTAGGCAGCATCTTTGACTGTGGCTGCATTGCCTCCATGGTTACACCTCCCGCTGGGTGGCCTCCCATTGGTGGAACCTAGCTGGGAGCCAGTTGAGGAGTGAGCCTAGGCCATGCCGTTTGCAGACCAACCCCTTGTGCATGATCCAGACCAAATCAGGGGCAGTGTGAGGACTGGATCTGAGAACAAACAGCCAAAAAACCAGCACAAAGAACAGATCTGAGAAGAGTCATTGGAGGCCAAGCACAGTGGCTCATGCCTGTAATCCCAGCACTTTGGGAGGCTGAGGCTGGTGGATCACCTGAGGTCAGGAGTTCGAGACCAGGCCTGGCCAATGTGGTGAAACCCATCTCTACTGAAAATACAAAAAATTAGCAGGTGTAATGGCAGGTGCCTGTAATTCCAGCTGCTTGGGAGGCTGAGGCAGGAGAAACGCTTGAACCTGGGAGGCAGAGGTTGCAGTGAGCCAAGATCGCACCACTGCACTCCAGCCTGGGCAACAAAAATGAAACTTGGTATCAAAGAAAAAAACAAAACAAAACAAAAACAAGAGTCATTGATCTTCTCTAGCGTGGCAAGATAAAGAATGACAGCTAACTCTAAAGCATCCATTGCATTCCATATTTATGGCGCATTCACCAGGAATTGCACTAGGTGCTAAGAATGCAAAGATCAAGGGCAGGGTGAGGTGGCTCACACCTATAATCCCAGCACCTTGGGATGCTGAAGTGGGAGGATTGCTTGAGCCCAGGAGTTCGAGACCAGCCTGGGCAAAGTAGTGAGACACCCACCCCAACATCTCTGAAAAATAAAAATTAAAAAAATAAGTATGTGGCCGGGCGCAGTGGCTCATGCCTGTAATCCAAGCACTTTAGAGGCCAAGGCGGGCAGATCACCTGAGGTCTGGAGTTCAAGACCAGCCTGACCAACATAGTGAGACCCCGTCTTTAAAAAAAAAAAAAAGAAAAGAAAAAGAAAAAATAAGTATGCAAAAGATCAATAGCATATTGTCCCAGCTCTCACACACTTGGGTTTGAATCCTAGCTCTATCCCTTACTTCTAGTTGGCTTTGGGTAACTTTGACTACATCAAGCCTTCTTTTCCTCCATTATGAAATGGGGAAAACAATAGTATCTACTTGCAGTAGACCTCCAATGAGCATTTGTTGGAAAAAGATGTGTCTATTAATTCAGACTCTTTTTTTTTTTTTTTTTTTTTGAGACTGAGTTTTGCTCTTGTTGCCCAGGGTGGAGTGCAATGTGCAATCTCGGCTCACAGCAACCTCCGCCTCCCAGGTTCAAGTGATTCTCCTGCCTCAGCCTCCCGAGTAGCACAGATTACAGGTATGTGCCATCACACCTGGCTAATTTTGCATTTTTTGAGTAGAGACAGGATTTCTCCATGTTGGTCTCGAACTCAGGTGATCCGCCCACTTTGGCCTCTCAAAGTGCTGGGGTTACAGGCGTGAGCTACCGCCCCCCTCCAAGTCAGACTATCAACAAATAAAATGAAGTTACATTTATTGATCACCTCCTCTATGCCAGGCATTATTTTCATTTCTACAAGAACTGTCAGGGTGGGGGAAACAAGCACTTATACCTAATAGAACGTGGTAAGAGCTATACTAGTGGCACCTGCAAATTGTGATGTGAACGCAGTAGGGAGTCATTAGCTTTTTCTAGGGGACCCCATAGAGACTTCACGGAGAAGACAGGGAAGATTTCACAACAATAATAATAATAACAGCAGTAGCTAACACCCATGGAGAGCTCATTCAGCACTAGGCCCTCAGCCACAAAACAGGCCTTCAGTCAACAAACACTCCCTGAGCCTTCCTCCTCGAGGTCTTAGCCCCCTGGGAGGGATATAGTCCCATTGTCCCATTTTGTAGAGAAAGAAACTAACCTTTAGAGTTGCTAAATAATGTGCCCAAGGTCACCCAGCTCGTAACAATCAGGGTCAGCATCCAAACCTGAATGTGCCTGATTCCAAAGCCCACACACCGAGGAGGAACGGTGCCTTCCTGCCTTTATGAATGTATGGCTTTATAAGAGCTGACCAGCACACAGCAGCTGCATACATGACAAATTTGTGTGCTAACATACAACAGACTGTAGCCTCCTTGGGGGACATGTGCAGAATAGAGCCTGATACTGAAGGCGCTTAAGGCTTTGGGAAGTCCAGTGTGTTTGATTCCAGCTGTACAGCCCCAGCTCAGAGGAGCTGGGGACAAAGGGCTTCGTCCTGGGATTGGGGGAGGTGAATAAAGTGCTCTCTAGAAATCAACTGCCTGGCCTTGAGAGATGAGTTAACCCTTTCAAGACACCAGGCTAATATTTGGTTTAATTATCTCTTCCAAGATACTAAACGACACTCCAATGGTCTCCGAGTAAATTTATCTCTCAAATGGGAGCCATTTACTAACCTACTTCAGGCGTCAACCCTTCTGTCTTAGGCAGCTTCTCTTTAAAAGGCCATTGTAGGGAAGTTCTCTACTTTTCTGCTTAAAAGAGAGTGAAGAGAAGTCCTTAAAACTTCCCAAGATTACTTTTAATTAAAAAGATGCTAATCCTTATTTTTTCCCATTTCTCCAACCTTCTGTGCTGCAGAGGGAGATGAGATATTTAGCAAATAAAAGTAGACCTTTTCTTGAAATTTCAGACGTTCCATTATAAACACGGCTGCCTGCAAAGTTGAAAATCAATTCAACTGCAATCTTCTTTAAAGCTTTTTAAAGGCAACTGCTAACCTGTCTAGATGTTTAACTTTCAGGTTTCAAAACCTGTCAGTTAAAACTTGCTTACTGTTACTCCTTTTCTCCGAAGCTACCAGCCAGAAGAGAAATTATGTAGCAAATTGGAAACAAGGAACTCAGACTTGATAGCAACACAAAAGGCTCGCTGACCGGCTGGAGTGCAAGACACTACAATTCTTGCTCTGAAAATGAATAAGGATTAGAGGGCTCATCTACTGGCGGCCCCTAATGAGGTTGCGCCTTCTCAGTTCTGAAACAAGCAGTCAATTGATCCCTTCACAAGAACACCTGGTCTATTCTGAGAAAAAAAAAATTAGTCAAACCTGTTGTTGGCTGAGTTTACCACTCAATTCTGTTAAATTGTGGCATCAGTAGCGATAGAGAGACGTGGCTCATTAAAAATACCATTCGGGGAAATCCTAAGGCAAGGGGACAGTAATTACTGAACTAATTCTATTGGCCTGAAAGAGTTAATTCAACTCCTAAAGGGAAGCAATTTACTTTCTACTCCCCCCACCCCAGGATGGACCAAGGCTCTGAAGGAGTTTAATACAATGAGGTTGGTTTTGTTTGTTTATTTGTTTACCAGCCCTCCCCTCCACTCCCCTCAGCTAAACTCCCCCGACAGTTGACAAGCCCCAGATGAAGATGGAGTGTACCTGGAGGGTCACCTGGTATGACTCGCATGGGCCCCTCTCAGCCAGCCTGGGTAATGCTGAACAAATCCATGCATGCCAGGCAAGGGCACAAGGACAAATCCTCTGACTTTCTGTGTCTGGATTCTAAAAACCTACCCAAATTCTAAGCAGCACAGCCAGATAAATCCATCAGTGAGAGTGGCTAAGGGATACCTGATTTATATGCAACCTTGGCGGTGTATCACTGGGCCCAAAGTGCCAGTGTAAACAGTTCTGGACAGGCTCCCATCCTGCTTCAGCAGAGAACAGACACCATCCTCCAGGACCACAAATGTCCTTATTGCAAATGAAAAGAGGGAGGGGGTCACGTTTCAGGAGAGTAGGCGTTAAAGGAACAGCACATGCCCTTCCAGATACGAGTGTGTGTCCTTTTTTTTTGAGACGGAGTCTTGCTCAGTCACCCAGGCTGGAGTGCAGTGTTGCAATCTCGGCTCACTGCAACCTCTGCCTCCCAGGTTCAAGCAATTCTCCTGCCTCAGCCTCCTAAGTAGCTGGGACTACAGGCACATGCCACCACGCCCGGCTAATTTTTTTTTTCCTTCAGTTTCCCCAGTGAACCTGGCTAACTTTTTATTTTTAGTAGAGATGGGGTTTTACCGTGTTGGTCAGGCTGGTCTTGAACTCCTGACTTTGTGATCTGCCCGCCCCGGCCTCCTAAAGTGCTGAGATTAAAGGTGTGAGCCACTGGTTTGTGTGCTTTTTAATAATTAAATATGAAAAGTGTCGGCTGGGTGTGGTGGCTGACGTCTATAATCCTAGCACTTTGAGAGGCCAAGGTGGGCGGATCACCTGAGGTCAGGAGTTTGAGACCAGCCTGGCCAACATGGTGAAACCCCATCTTAAAAAAAAAAAAGAAAAGAAAAGAAAAGTGTCAAACATAGATCAACATAGCTATCATATAATGACTCCCCTAAGCACCTGTTAAAAAGCTGCAAAAATTAATAACGTATGGCCCATCTTATTTCAACTGAACCCCCACCCACTCACCCCATGACGACATCTTGAAGCAATTCCCAGACTTTTTATCATTTCATCAATAAATATTTGTGTGGATTTCTGAAAAATCAGATTGCTCTCTTTTTTTTGAGACAGAGTCTCGCTCTGTCGCCAGGCTGGAGTGCAGTGATGCGTTCTCGGCTCACTGCAACCTCAGCCTCCCAGGTTCAAGCAATTCTCCTGCCTCAGCCTCCCAAGTAGCTGAGACTACAGGCACGTGCCACCACGCCCAGCTAATTTTTGTATTTTTTAGTAGAGACATGGTTTCACTATGTTGGCCAGGATGGTCTTGATCTCTTGACCTCGTGATCTGCCTGCCTTGGCCTCCCAAAGTGCTGGGATTACAGGCGTGAGCAACCTCACCCAGCCCTCTCTCTTTTTTAAAAACAAAACCCAAAACAATTACTACCCCAAGAAAGAAAGAGAAAGGGAGGGAGGGAGGGAGGGAGGCAAAGAGGAAGGAAGGAAGGAAGGAGGGAGGGAGGGAGGGAAGGAAGGAAGGGAAGGAAGGGAAGGAAGGGAAGGAAGGAGGGAAGGAAGGGAAGGAAGGAAGGAAGGAAGGAAGGAAGGAAGGAAGGAAGGAAGGAAGGAAGGAAGGAAGGAAGGAAAGAAAAGAAACAAACAGGCCAGGCTCAGTGGCTCATGTGTGTAATCCCAGCACTTTGGGAGGCCAAGGCAGGCAGATCACGAGGTCAAGAGATCAAGACCAGCCTGGGTAACATAGCGAGACCCCATCGCTACAAAAAATAGAAAATTAGCTCGGTTTGGTAGCACATGCCTGTAGTCCCAGCTAGTCAGGAGACGGGTTGGAGGATCGCTTAAGTCCAGGAGGTTGACGCTACCATGAGCCATGATCTTGCCCCTGCACTCCTGCCTGAGTGACAGAGTTAGGTCTTATCTCTAGGAGAAAGAGCAACAGCAACAACAGCAAACCCTTTTGACACGCTACAACCTGAATGAACATTGAGGACACTGTGCTGAACGAAATAAGCCAGACATAAAAGGACAAATACTGTCTGCTTCCACTCATACAAGGTATCTGGAATAGCAAATTCGTAAAGGCAGAAAATGGAATGGTGGTTGCCAGGGGCTGGGGAGAGAAGGGAATGGGCAGTTAGTATTTAGTGGACACAGAGTTTCAATTTTGGAAAATGAAAACCATTCTGTTGTTAGATGAATGTGATGGTCACAGAATAATGTGAATGGACTTAATGTCACTGAGCTGTACACTTAAAAATAGTTAAGACAGTGGCCAGTTGCGATGGCTCACACCTATAATCCCAGCACTTTGGGAGGCGGAACAGGTGGATCACTTAAGGTCAGGAGTTCACGACCAACCTAGCTAACATGGTGAAACCCTGTCCCTACTAAAAATACAAAAAGTAGGCCAGGAGGGGTGGCTCACGCCTATAATCCCAGCACTTTGGGAGGCCGAGACAGGAGGATCACGAGGTCAAGAGATGGAGACCATCCTGGCCAACATGGTGAAACCTCGTCTCTACTAAAAATACAAAAATTAGCTGGGCGTGGTGGCACGCGCCTGTAGTCCCAGCTACTCGGGAGGCTGAGGTGGAAGGATCACTTGAACCTCAGCGAGACCTGCTGAGGTTGCAGTGAGCCGAGACTGTGCCACTGCGCTCATGCCTGGCAACATAGCAAGACTCCTTCTCAGGTAAAAAAAAAAAAAAAAAAAAAACGGCCCAAAATGTGAGTGTGCAAAGATTCATCAACAAACTATGATGAGCAACTCAGTACATGCTCTCCACCCCATCAGCGGTCTTAGAACAGGGGTAGCAGGAATGAGAGGAAATGTCCACACACAAAAACAATTTGTTTCTGTTTTTGATTTTTTTAATTTAATTTAATTTATTATTATTATTTTTTTAATGGAGTGTCACCATATTGGTCAGGCTGGTCTCAAACTCCTGACCTCAGGTGATCCACCCACCTCAGTGTCCCAAAGTGCTGGGATTACAGGCGTGAGCCACTGTGCCCAGCTCTGTTTTTGATTTTTGAAATGAGGTTTCACTCTGTCGCCCAGGCTGGAATACACTGGCGCGATCATGGTTCACTGCAGCCTCCACCTCCCTGGGTTCAGGTGATCTTCCTGCTTCAGTCTCCTAAGTAGCTAGAAATACAGGTGCGTGCCATCACACCAGGTAAATTTATTGTATTTTTTTGTATTGTACTTTTTGTGTAGTGATGGGGTTTAACAACATTGCCCAAGCTAAAAAAAATTTTAAAAAAAGTTTTAAGACAAAATCTTTGTCATCAAGGAACCTGAAATCTCGTTAAGAAGGCAAAACTGATACATGTACAACAATTAATAATTAAGTTCAGGCCAAGTGTAGTGGCTCATGCCTGTAATCTCAGCACTTTGGGAGACTAAGGTGGGTGGATCACCTGAGGTCAAGAGTTGGAGATCAGCCTGGCTAACATGGTGAAACCCTGTCTCTACTAAAAGTGCCAAAAAAGAAAAAAAGCCAGGTGTGGTGGTACACACCTGTAATCCCAGCTACTCAAGAGGCTGAGGTAGGAGAATCTCTTGAACCCAGGAGGCTGAGGTTGCGGTGAGCTGAGATCACACCACTGCACTCAAGCCTGGGCAACAGAGCCAGACTCTCGCTCAAAAATAATAATAATAATAATAATAAAATAATGATAAAGTGCAAAACTGCTATGACTATCAAACCCTATGTCATTCTAAGGGTGAAATCATCTAAGGATGTTTTAGGTCATATAAAGTTCCTGAAATAATCTTGAAGGATTTTGGAAGAAAGAAGGCATTCTAGGATGTAAAAACTATACAAAGAAAAGCACAAAGGTTGGCATTTGGAGGAGGGTAGAGAGGATCATTTAAACAGGCTGAGAATGATACTATAGGGGCATGAAAAGTCAACAGAGAAAGAAGCGTTGGAAGAAGCCTGTTGATCTCTAGAGATTAGGAATCAGTTGTTACTTATGTTTTGGCATGCACACTTAGGCAAGATTCTGAAAGTCTATGAATATTGTGGGTGTTTTGAGGATCTGATGTTTAACTTCTTTTGATAGAAAAATTGAGGTGTTATCTGATTGAAATCTTTTCCAGCTGAGTTCATCCTTTCTAGAGACTAAACACATAAAAAAATTTCATGAAAAATACAGTTAAAACTTGTAAAATGTTTAGGATTTGCCTCAAAATGCATGGGATGGGGGTGAAGGCTGGAGGAAATGTATATGAGAAAAGATGGACAGAGCTGGCAATGGTCGAAGCTGAGTGACAGGTATATAGGGCTCATTACGCTGTTCTCCCTACTTTTGAGTATGTTTGAAACGTCCATAATAAAAAGTTATTTGTAAACCTATTGCTATTGGGGTCAAGGGTCATTCCCACATTCCATGTTTCCCATGTTATAGGAAAAAAAGGACTCACTAGACCGGAAGATGCGGTGCTTGTCTCTTCTGTTGTCAGGCTATTTAACTCTGAGCCAATTACTTCACCTTTGTGGGTCTCAATTCCTTTCTCTGTAAAATGAGGGGAAAAGGGAAAAGAACCACTGCTTATTGAATGCCTACTATGTGCAGGAATTTTGCGATGCATTTTATACACACTCTCTCAAGTACCAGGAGGATAGACACAATGTTCTCCTCAGTCTCCAAAATTTCTTTCCCTCTCTAGGTGTCCAGGAATAATCCACTTAACTTCATTTCGTTATTTGATAAACTCATGTGGACAAATGCCTGGTGAGTCTTAGGAGATACACAGATAAAAGAGACAGCTCTTGTCTTCAATGATTTTATGATCTAGAAGGATAGCTAGTACAAATGAGTGTAATACAACTCATCAATGTTATCATATCTGTTATAACAACTGAATAGGAAAGATACTGAATGTTTTACCTTCTATATGGTGTGCATCCCTACAATATGAGAAAATGATGAGATGGTGTACCCAGACTGTGCTGGGTGCGGGTCCTGTAGGAGGAACCCTCATCGCAGACTTCAGGGGTCAGAAGGTTTCATAGAGGAGACAATGTCTGTACTAAGTTTTTCAAAATATAAACTTGGCCAGGCGCAGTGGCTCACGCCTGTAATCCCAGCAGACTGAGGCAGGCAGATCACCTGAGGTCAGAAGTTTGAGACTAGCCTGATCAACATGGAGAAACCACATCTCTACTAAATATACAAAATTAGCCAGATGTGGTAGCGCATGCCTGTAATCCCAGCTACTCAGGAGGCTGAGGCAGGAAAATTGCTTGAACCTAGGAGGCGGAGGTTGCGGTGAGCCAAGATCTCACCATTGCACTCCAGCCTGGGCAACAATAGAGAAACTCTGTCACAAATAATAATAATAATAATAATAGTAATAATAATAAAATAAATAAGCCTGTTGGCTGGGTGTGGTAGCTCACACCTGTAATCCTCCATTTTGGGAGGCCAAAGTGGGTGGCTCACCTGAGGTTTGCAGTTCAAGATCAGCCTGACCAACATAGGCACAAGAATTGCTTGAACCCAGGAGGCAGAGTTTGGAGTGAGCCAAGATAGCACCACTGTACTACAGCCTGGGAAACAGAGCAAGACTCCATCTCAAATAAATAAATAAGTAAAATGGGCTGGGTGTGGTGGCTGATGCCTGTAATCCTAGCACTTTGGGAGGCCAAGGTGGGTGGATCACCTGAGGTCAAGAGTTCGAGACCAGCCTGGCTAACATGGGGAAACCTTGTGCCTACTAAAAATACCCAAAAAAAATCAGCCAGGCATGGTAGCAGGCACCTGTAATTCCAGCTACTTGGAAGGCTGAAGCAGGAGAATCACTTGAAACTGGGAGGCAGAGGTTGCACTGAGCTGAGATCATGCCACTGCATTCCAGCCTGGGCAAGAGAGCGAGACTCTGTCTCCAAATAAATAAATATTTTTTAAAAATAAATAAAATGCAATTATACAGTATTTGTCCTTTTATATCTGGCTTCTTTCACTTAGCGCAATGCCCTCAGGTTTCATCTACATTGTAACATGTTGTCAGAATGTCCTTCCTTTTTAAGGCTGAATAATACTTCGTTATATAAATATAAATTTCATTTTTTATTTATTTAATTTTTGTTTTCTTGAGACAGAGTCTCGCTCTGTCACCCAGGCTGGAGTACAATGGTGCAATCTCGGCTCACTGCAACCTCCGCCTCCCGGGTTCAAGCAATTCTCCTGCCTCGGCCTCCTGAGTAGCTGAGATTACAGGCACAAACCACCACGCCCAGCTAATTTTTGTATTTTTCGTAGAGACAGGGTTTCACCATTTTGGTCAGGCTGGTCTCAAACTCCTGACCTTAAGTGATCCACCTGCCCTGGCCTCCAAAAGTGCTGGGATTACAGGTGTGAGCCACCACACCCCGCCCAAATATATATTTTATTTATCTATTCATTCACTGATGGACATTTGGGTGGCTTCGATCTTTTCGCTATTATGAATAAAGCTGCTATGAAGACGAGTGTATAAACATCTGTTTGTGGCCAGCAGAGTGGCTCATGTCTATAATTCCAGCACTTTGGGAGGCCAAGACAGGCAGATCACAAGGTCAGGAGATTGAGATCATTCTGGCCAACACGGTGAAACCCTGTCTCTACTAAAATACAAAAAAAATTAGCTGGGAGTGGTGGCACGCACCTGTAGTCCCAGCTACTTGGGAGGCTGAGGCAGGGGAATTGCTTGTACCCAGGAGGCTGAGGTTGCAGTGAGCTGAGATCTTGCCACTACACTCCATCCTGGCAACACAGGGAGACTCTGTCTCAAAAAAAAAAAAAAAAAAATCCACACTCGGTGGCTGACACCTGTAATCCCAGCACGCTGGAAGGCCAAGGCAGGCAGATCACCTGAGGTCAGGAATTGGAGACCAGTCTGGTCAACATGGTGAAACCCGATCTGTACCAAAAATATAAAAATTGGCTGTGCCTATAATTTCAGCTACTCAGGAGACAGACAGGAGCATCGCTTGAACCCGGGAGGCGGAGGTTGCAGTGAGCCAAGATCATGCCGCTGCACTCCAGCCTGGGTGACAGAGCAAGACTTGGTCTCAAAAAAAAATCTTTTTGTGTTCCTACTTTCAGTTCTTTTGTGTATGTACTATGGTAAGTCTTGAAGAATGAGAAGGAATTAAGTCAAAAGGGAAAGATAAGCAGTCCAAGAAGAGTGAGTAACTTGTATAAAGGCACAGGGAGCTATAGTTCAGTTGGTTGTAGAAAGGAGAGAGGGAATAGGTGCTGAGATAGGAAACTACTGAGAGAGGCAGGGCTAGACCTTGAAGGACCTTGCATGAGAATGGACAGCCAGGGCTAAAAGCAGCCTCAGGTCAAATCCCTGTTTACACTGCTAATCTTGTTTTCTTTTTAACTTTTAAAAAATATTTTAGGCTTGGCATTCCTATAATCCCAGCACTTTGGGAGCCCCAGGTGGGTGGATCACCTAAGGTCAGGAGTTCAAGACCAGACTGACCAATATGGTGAAACCCTGTTTCTACTAAAAATACAAAAATGAGCCGGGCATTTTGGCGTGTGCCTGTAGTCCCAGCTACTTGGGAGGCTGAGGTAGGAGAATTGCTTGAACCCAGGAGGTGGAGGTTGTAGCGAGCTGAGATTTTACCACTACACTCCAGCCTGGGCGACAGAGCAAAATTCCATCTCAACAACAAAAAAAAGTGTATATATATATATATATATATATATATATTTATACACACACACACACACACACACATACACACAGAGACACACACACATATTTAATCTTTATTATTTTGTAAAATGTAGAGATTGAATCTCACTATGTTGCCCAGACTGGTCTCAGACTCATATCCTCGAGGGATTCTCCTGCCTCAGCCTCCCAAAAGTGCTGGGATTGCAGGTATAACCAGCACACCTGGCCTTCACTGCGATTTTTTAATTTTTTTTAAAGACAGGATCTCACTTTGTCTCCCAAGCTAGAGTTCAATGGCTCGATTTGGGCTCACTGCAGCCTCGACAAACATGGGCTCAAGTGATCCTCCTGCCTCAGCCTCCCAAGTAGCTGGGACTACAGGTGCCTGCCACCAGGCCTGGCTGTTTTTTGTATTTTTTTGTAGTGACAGGTTCTCGCCAAGTTACCCAGGCTGGTCTCAAACTCAGGAGCTCAAGCCATTCGCCTGCCACGGTTTCCCAAAGTGTTAAGATCATAGGCATGAGCCACTATGCCTGGCCTCACTGCTACTCTTAAAGTGACCACTTTAATGTACCTTTACGCAACTATTCAAAAACAATCTTCTTCCAGCAAAGCATTTGGGACCTAATGCAAATGATCACCAGAAGATGTACACACCCTGTTGTGACCCCAGTCTTATGTTTCCCTCACAATAGTCCCCCTCACTCTACAGGTGTTCAATTAATAGTAGTGGAATGCTAAATTGACTAATTATTTATGGTCAATGGATCTGTGCTATTTCACAAAATCTTTTGCTCAAAATAGTATTCTCTAATGCATTGCTTTTATTTGGCTGAATTCTTTTCAGAATCAACTAAGCCAGAGCACAAATCCGATTATGAGATTCTGCATTCATCTCTCCAGCTGACTTTCTCTGTAAGGCAGGATGAATCCCTTCAGTTGTGTTCAAAACGGGGCCAAGTAAACTCTTGGACCCACCCAGATATGAATTGATTTTATGACAGTGCAACCAAGGTTTCCACAAGCTATTTATTTCTATAATTAGTCTTATTCCCATGTGAATGCCATTGCATTATAGAGAAATAGATGGCAAGTTCTAAGTGTGTGTGTGTGTGTGTGTGTGTGTGTGTAGCACAGCTTAACACCCTTTGGTAGTATTTGGGTATTTTTCACAATATTAAGGAACACTGTAGCATCATGAATGCCCAAGTTCTTCTCACAAGAGGATCCATGAATAATGTTAATGTGTTCTTCAGGTAGTTTCACTTTTCTGGAATTTGTGTTTATGCTTTTGCTTATCATGTGAAATAATAGTAAGTGTTAAGATCTACTGTGTTAGGTTGGATGCAGTGGCTCACACCTGTAATCCCAACACTTTGGGAGGCCAAGGCGGGAGGATCACCTGAGGTTGGGAGTTTGAGACCAGCCTGGCCAACATGGTGAAACTCTGTCTGTACTAAAAATACAAAAATTAGCTGGGGGTGGCAATAGATGACTGTAATCCCAGCTACTCAGGAGGCTGAGGCAGGAGAATCACTTGAACCCAGGAGGTGGAGGTTGCAGTGAACCGAGATCGCGCCACTGCACTCCAGCCTGAGTGACAGAGTGAGACTCCGTCTCAAAAAAACAGAAAGAACCACTGTGTTGATTTCTCAGCAAAAGTCACTTGTCGGATAGAGGTTTGCTTTGTCTGTATGTGCGTGGTGGTAGTAAGGTGGGGACACATGGGTTCACCTCAGCTGGTGATGAGTAAGATGGTTCACATATCCAATGCCATAAAACCAGAGCTCTGGTCCAGATCTCTTCAAATGTAACTCACTCATTGTAGCCAGAATCTAAGGTGAGCTCAGATATCAGGTAGCAATACAAAAAGTCAGCAATATGAACTGGGATCAAGGAGGGAGGGACGTCCCCAAACACTGATCAAGGTGCAGTGGTCATGGCAAAAGACAGTCTAGTCCTCCTGCTTTAGGGACCAATCACTGCACACGTGAAGTCTGATCTTCAGCTCTCGGTATCATGAAGTCTTTTTTTATTTCCAAGTGAATTAGTTTGATTCCAGGTGATACAGAATTTAGAGTAGAATAAAAACCAGAGCAGCTGAGCAAATTCACAGCTAAGGTAGGAGTGGCTGAGTGAAAACATCTAAAGAGATGATGAGCTACTGTAAGATTTTTTTTTTAACAAAAATTTATTTTTAAATGGACCACAAGGGCCAGGCACGGTGGCTCATACCTGTAATCTCAGCACTTTGGGAGGCTGAGGTAGGCAGATCACTTGAGCTCAGGAGTTCAAGACCAGCCTGGGTGACATGGTGAGACCTCATCTCTATGAAAAATACAAAAAAAACTAGCCAGGCCTCATGGCGGGCACCTGTAGTCCCAGCTACTTGGGAGGCTGAGGCAGGAGAATCTCTTGAACCTGGGAAACAGAGGTTTCAGTGAGCCAAAACAAAGAAAGATTTGTCTCAAAAACAAAGAAAAAATGTACCACAGGCTGCAAGATAACACTTTATTCTAGATACGGGTGGCAAAGAATGTTATACTAGGGAATCCAGTGATTTAATTCTATTTATTTTTTATTTTAATTTTTTTTTTTGAGACAGTCTTGCTCTGTCTCCCAGGCTGGAGTGCAGTGATGAGATCGCAGCTCACTGCAACCACTGCCTCCTGAGCTCAAGCCATCCTCCCACCTCAGCCTTCTGAGTAGCTGGAACTACAGGTACACACCAGCATGCCCAAATAATTTTTGTATTTTTTGTGGAGATGAAGTTTTGACACATTGCCCAGGTTGGTCTCAAACTCCTGGCCTCAAGCAATCTGTCCACCTCGGCCTCCGAAACTGCTGGGATTAGAGGTGTAAGCCACTGCATCCAGTATCCTTGTGTCTTTTTTTTTTTTTTTTTTTTTTTTTTGAGACAGAGTCTCGCTCTGTCTCCCAGACTGGAGTGCAGTGGCGAGATCTCGACTCACTGAAACCTCCGCCTCCCAGCTTCAAGTGATTCTCCTGCCTCAGCCTTCCAGGTGCCCACCACCACACCCAGCTAATTTTTGTATTTTTAATAGAGACAGAGTTTCACCATGTTGACCAGGCTGGTCTGGAAGTCCTGACTTCAAGTGGTCTGTCTGCCTCAGCCTGCCAAAGTACTGGGATTACAGGCATGAGCCCCCACGCCCGGCCCCACCTTGTGTCTTAAAAGCAACTCTGAGGTGTATGGGTGATAAGAAGAATTAACTTTTACTATACTTTTTTTTTTTTTTTTTGAGACAGAGTCTCTCTCTGTCACCCAGGCTGGAGTGCAATGGCATGATCTCGGCTCACTGCAACCTCTGCCTCCCAGGTTCAAGCAATTCTCCTGCCTCAGCCTCCTGAGTAGCTGGGATTACAGGCACCCGCCACCATGCCCAGCTAATTTTTGTATTTTTAGTAGAGACGGGTTTTCACCAAGTTGGCCAGGCTGGTCTCAAGCTCTTGATCTTGTGATCCACCCACCTCAGCCTCCCAAAGTGCTAGGATTATAGGCATGAGCCGCCACTCCCAGCTATACTCTCTTTTATTCAATTTAAATGTTATGCTAAGTATGATATACTGTATTTGGTTAGGATGTAAGTTCATTTGTATATAACAGAAATCCATCTCCACCACCAGCCAAAAAAGGCTTACATGAGACAATAGTTTATTTCAGTCTCAGATATAAGCGGGACCGTCGGCAGTTGGTGGTGGTGGAGTGGCCTCCAGTTGCCATTTTGCCACCCATGGGTGTTGGCCTGCCACGTTATGGAAGATGGCTCAACACCAAATCCCTGTTCCAAGTCACTGGGGAGAGGGAAGTTGGAGGAAGAGGAAAACCACTTCTCTTTAAGGATGCGTCCCAGAAGTGGCACTTCCAATGGCCAGAATTAATCACAGGGGGAGCTGCAAAAGTTGCTGGAAATGTAGCCATTATGAGTGACAATGGTGTTCTCTGACAAGGAAGAAGGGCAGAGAAGTCAGCAGGGGACTAGCAATCTCTGCACATACATTTTATTTTTTCTATAAAAGGAAAAAAAAAGAAAAAGAAAATGTGATTCTAAAAGAGAAACCCCCACACCCCACATTTTACCTGGTGGATTCCCCCTCCTCCCCGTTTCAGCCTAAAAGTCATTTCCTCAGAGAACTTGCCTTGGGTTTTCCCCTTTCTTCCTTTCACCATCTCTGGCCCCCTTTGAGATGAGATCTCTGTAATTCTCTGTCAATAGCATTTCTCTTCAAAGCACTTACCAGCATTGACATTCATGACTCACCGTTATGACTACATGTGTGATGTCTGTCTCCTGAACCACACGCAGAGCCTTGTAAGGACAGGTATTGAACCTGCCTGATTCACAGGTGCCCCTTGGCAAAGTCTCCAGCCAAATCTTTCTGCTGGGCATGGTGGCTCACACCTGTAATCCCAGCACTTTGGGAGGCTGAGGTGGGTGAATCACAAGGACAGGAGTTCAAGACCAGCCTGGCCAACGTAATGAAACCCCATCTCAACTAAAAATACAAAAACTAGCCGGGCATGGTGGCACTCACCTGTAGTCCCAGCTAACTCAGGAGGCTGAGGCAGGAGAATTGCTTGAACCTGGGAGGCAGAGGTTGCAGTGAGCCAAGATCATGCCACTGCACTCCAGCCTAGGCAACAGAGCAAGACTCCATATCACAAGCAAACAAAACAAACATGGTCAAACCCTGCCTTGACTACAAATGCAAAAATTAGCCAGGTGTGGTGCCACGCACCTGTAGTCAGCTACTCAGGAGGCTGAGGCAGGATAATTGCTTGAACCCAGGAGGCTGAGTTTGCAGTGAGCCGAGATAGCACCACTGCACTCTAGCCTGGGTGACAGAGGAAGACTTTCTCTCAAACAAAAAAAAAGCTCGGGCATGGTGGCTCATGCCTATAATCCCAGCACTTTGGAAGGCCAAGGCAGGTGAATCACCTGAGGTCAGGAGTTTGAGACCAGCCTGGCCAAAACAGTGAAATCTCGTCTCTGTAAAAAAGAAAAAAAGGAAAGGAAAAAAAAGAATTAAAAAAAAAACCTAGGGAACAAGCATGAAGGAAAATAGTCCCCTTTGTCTGTTTTTCTAACGTGTTTTCATCAAAGTCTTAAAGACAGACCCAATATATTACTTTCCTTTGTTTTTTTGAGATGGAGTCTCGCTCTGTCGCCCAGGCTGGAGTACAGAGACGTGATCTCAGCTCACCGCAACCTTTACCTTCTGGGTTCAAGCAGTTCTCCTGCCTCAGCCTCTCAAGTAGCTGGATTACAGGCATGCTATTAGTAAAGAGGAGGTTTCTCCATGTTGGTCAGGCTGGTCTTGATCTCCGGATCTCAGGTGCTCTACCGGCCTCGGCCTCCCACAGTACTGGGATTACAGGCCTGAGCCACTGCGCCCAGTCTTATATTACTTTTTAAAAATAAGGTTCTATAGCCAAGAGGATATGGAATAAAGCAAGAGGAACCTCAAATGCACTCAAGGAAAGCAAGAGGATGCTGATATAATTGACCTGAATAAGTTGGGATCACAGTGGTTCACGCCTATAAACCCAGCACCTTGGGAGGTTGAGATGGGAGGATCACTTGAGCCCAGGAGTCAGAGACCAGCCTGGACAACATAGAGAGATCCCATCTCTAAAAAAAATAAAATAAAATTTCGCAAAATAAAATAAAAGAATTGATCTTGATAGATATGTCTATCATAGCTACTTTAAGAAAAGCTTCTGGAATATGACCAATAGCCCCAGGACCCATCAATTTATGGCCACTCATGAAATATAAAAGCACATGACTAGCAACATTTAAGGAGTCTTCGTACTCACTGTGAAGAAGCATCCAGAAGAAAAATGTCATACATCATTTTAGAATATTAAAAAGTCTAGTAAGAGAATTTGATTAGTTTTTGTCCTCATTTCAAGGAGAGCCATTTCCAGAATGAGGGCAGAAATGAAGTACATCTTAAAACAAAGGCTAGAAGCCAAAGAGGGAATGGAAAATACCAACTAATTTGGAAGCCTTCTGTGTGCACACAGCCACATGAATGCTGCCGGGCTCATGGCATTACCCTTCGATGTTCACCAAGGACACCTTTCTTAGGGCTGCCACAACCAACCAGCACAAACTGGGTGGCTTCAAACAATAGAAACTTCTGGCTGGGCGTGGTGGCTCACACCTGTAATCCCAGCACTTTGGGAGGCAGAAGCAGGCAGATCATGAAATCAGGAGATGGAGACCATCCTGGCTGACACAGTGAAACCCTGTCTCTACTAAAAATATCAAAAAAAAAAAAAAAAAATTAGCTGG
This sequence comes from Cacajao melanocephalus, assembly GCA_963573385.1. Classification (NCBI taxonomy): domain Eukaryota; kingdom Metazoa; phylum Chordata; class Mammalia; order Primates; family Pitheciidae; genus Cacajao; species Cacajao melanocephalus. The sequence continues at coordinate 23,527 of CAUYLG010007669.1, forward strand.
GCGTAGTGGCTGGTGCCTGTTGTCCCAGCTACTCAGGAGGCTGAGGCAGGAGAATTGCTTGAACCCAGGAGGTGGAGGTTGCAGTGAGCTAAAATCGTGCCACTGCACTCCACACTCCAACCTGGGTGACAGAGTGAGACCCTGTCTCAAAAAAAAAAAAAAAAAAAAAGAAAGAAATCTCTCTGAACTGTTGTGGAATCCAGAAGTTCCAAACTGAGGAGCCAGCAGGGCCACACTGTCTCTCCTAGCTTCTGGCAGTTGCTGGCAATCCTTGATTTTCCCTGCGTTACAGCTGCCCATTCCAACCTCTGCTTCTGTCCTCACACGGCCTCTTTGCTCTCTGTGTCTATGGCTTCACGTGGCCCTCTTATCTCCATGTCTGTCTGCCTGTGTCTTCACCTCTTTCTGTAAGAACACCATACGTAAGACAGATCCAAGATGGCCAATTAGGAGCCCCTCAGGATTGCAGCTCCCAGCAAAAGCTCAGAGGGTGAGTACATGCTGCATTTACAGATGGATTTTTATTGCACAGACCAGGCGATTCCCAGGCAGAGGAGCCCCACAGGTCGCCAGCGCGGCTGTTTTGGCCAGCGGGGCTGTTGTGGCCCATGGGGCTGTTTTGGCTGGCGCCCGGGTGCAGTGGGTCTCTGCACAAAATACACGGGTCTGGGTGCCATTTTAGCTGGTGTTTGGAGCTCCTGGGAGACAGAATCACCCATTCAACTGATTAAAAAGGGGACTGAAACAGGGAGCCAGGGCACGAGATTCCCGGGCAGAAAAGCACCACGAATCTCAGTGTGGCTGTTTCAGCCAATGCAGTGGGTCACCGCACGGGAAATCACACAGATCCCGGCGCCTTTTCAACAGGCGACTGGAACACCTGGGAGACAGAGTCGCCCATTCAACTGAAAAAAAAAAAGGGGTCTGAGGCAGGGAGCAAGGTGATCAGGCTCGGCTGGTCCCACCCTTACAAAAAAAAAAACAATCTGAAACGCTCTGGACTGAGAGTTTCACAGCAGGCACAGCTGAACCCAGGACGGTCCAGCTCTGTGGGGGAGGGGCATCCACCATTACAGAGGCAGTTCATCACTACGGAGGTAGTCCAACATTGCTGAGGCAGCTGGCCATTGCCGAGGCAGCCCACCATTACAGAGAGAGTCCGCCATTACAGAGGCAGGCCGCCATTGTCGAGGCAGTTCTAACTATACCCCTATAAACAGCACTGCAGGGAAGTTCACACGGCAGCTGGGCAGAACCCACAGCAGCTCAGCAAAGCCTCTGCAGGCAGACAGTGACTAGGCTGCCTCCTCGCTGGGCAGGGCAGCCCTGAAAAAAGGCAGCAGCATGACAGAAACTTAAACATAAAGCCCTAACTCCCGAGGACAGAGCAGCTGGGAAAAAAATTTAAAAAGGCTTTTATGAGTTCTGCTGCAGCAGACTTAAACGTACCTGCCCAGCAGCTCTGAATGAATGACGGAGTTCACAGCTCAGCACTTGAGCTCCTATAAAGGACAGACTATTTCCTCAAGCAGCTCCCTGACCCTTGTATATCCAAAGAGTCACCTCATAAAGGAGGCTCAGACTGACATCTGGCGGGTATCCTTCTGGGACAAAGATAGCAGAAGAAGAAACTGGCAGCAACCCTTACTGATCTGCAGCCACTGCAGGTGATCCTGAGGGCCTGGAGTGGACCTCAGCAGTCCTACAGCAGAGAGGCCAGACTGTTAGAAGGAAAAGTAAGAAACAGAAAGAAATAACTTCATCATCAACAAACTGGACGTCCGCTCAGAGACCCAATCTGAAAGTCGACAACTACAAAGATGACAGGTGGATAAATCCACAAAGATGGGAAGAAACCAGCACAAAAAGGATGAAAACACCCAATATCAGAATGCTTCTCCTCCTATAAGGGATCACAACTCCTCACCAGTAAGGGAACAAAGCTGGATGGAGAATGAGTGTGATGACCTGACAGAAATAGGCTTCAGAAGGTGGATAATATGAAACTTCTCTGAGTTAAAAGAACATGTTCTAACCCAATGCAAAGAAACTAAGAACCTTGAAGAAAGATTTGACAAAATGCTAATGAGAATAAACAGCTTCGAGAGGAATATAAATGAATTGATGGAGCTGAAAAAAAAACAGGAGAACTTCATGAAGCATACACAAGTTTCAACAGCTGAATTGACCAAGCAGAAGAAAGGATATCAGAGGTCGAAGATCAACTCAATGAAATAAAATGAGAAGGCAAGATTAGAGGAAAAAAAGGTAAAAAGGAATGAACAAAGTCACCAAGAAATATGGGATTATGTGAAAAGACCTAATCTATGTTTGATAGGTGTACCTGAATGTGACAGAGAGAATGAATCCAAGCTGGAAAATACTCTTCAGGCTATTATCCAGGAAAACTTCCCCAACCTAGCAAGGCAGGCCAATATTCAAGTCCAGGAAATACAGAGAACACCACAAAGATATTCCTCAAGAAGAGCAACCCCA
>CAUYLG010007670.1:0-25606 GCA_963573385.1 Cacajao melanocephalus
GACTTGAACTCAGACCTGGACCAAAGAAACCTAATAGACATTTACAGAACTCTCCACCCCAAATCCACAGAATATACATTCTTCTCAGCACCACAACACACATAAAACTGACCACATAATTGGAAGTAAATCACTCCTCAGCAAATGCAAAATGATGGAAATCATAACAGTCTCTCAGACCACAGTGCAATCAAATTAGAACTCAGGATTCAGAAACAAACTCAGAACAGCACAACTTCATGGAAACAGAACGTCTGGCTCTTGAATGTTGACTGGATAAACAATGAAATGAAGGCAGAAATAAAGACGTTCTTCCAACCAATGCGAATGAAGACACAATGTACCAGAATCTCTGGGACACATTTAAAGCAGTGTCTAGAGGAAAATTTATAGCAATAAATGTCTACATGAGAAACAAGGAAAGATCTAAAATAAACACCCTATCATCAAAATCGAAAGAAGTAGAGGAGCAAGATTTAAAAAACTCAAAAACTAGCAGAAGACAAGAAATAACTAAGATCAGAGCAGAACTGAAGTAGTTAGAGACACAAAAAACCCTTCAAAAAATCAATAAATCCAGGAGCTGGTTTTTTCAAAAGATCAACAAAATAGACAAATCACTAACCATATTGACAAAAAAGAAAAGAGAGAAGAATCAAATAGATGCAATAAAAAATGACAAAGGGGATATCACCACAGATTCCACAGAAACACAAACTACCATCAGAGATTACTACAAACCATTGTATGCACATCAACCAGTAAAACTGGAAGAAATGGATAGATTCCTGGACACTTGTACCCTCCCAAGATTAAATCAGGAAGAAGTCAAAACCCCGAATAGACTAATAACAAGAGCTGAAGTTGACACAGTAATTAATAGCCTACCAACCGTAAAAAGCCCTGGTCCAGATGGGTTCACAGCTGAATTCTACCAGACATACAAAGAGGAGCTGGTACTATTCCTTCTGAAAGTATTCCAAAGAATCCAAAAAGAGGGAATCCTTCCCAATTCATTTTTTTTGAGACCAACATCATCCTGATACCAAAACCTAGCAGAGATTCAAAAATAAAATAAAACTTCAGGCCAATATCCATGATGAACATAGATGCAAAAATCTTCAATAAAATACTGGCAAACCTATTGCAACAGCAGATCAAAACACTTATTCATCTTGATCAAGGAGGCTTCATTCCGGGGATGCAAGGCTGGTTCAACATATGCAAGTCTATAAACGTAATTCACCACATAAACAGAATGAAAGACAAAAGCCACATGATTATCTCAATAGATTCAGAGAAGACCTTCAACAAAATTCAACCGCACTTTATGATAAAAACTCTCAATAAACTAGGTATCAATGAAATGTATCTCAAAATAATAAAAGCTATTTATGGCAAACCCACAGCCAATATCATATTGAATGGGCAAAAACTGGAAACATTCCATTTGAAATCTGGCACTAGACAAGGATGCCTTCTCTCACCACTCCTATTCAATATAGTATTGGAAGTTCTAGCCAGAGCAATCAGGCAAGAAAAAGAAACAAAGGTATTCAATTAGGAAATGAGGAAGTCAAATTGTCTCTATTTGCAGATGAAATAACCGTATATTTACAGGACTCCTTCATCTCAGCCCAAAATCTCCTGAAACTGGTAAGCAACTTCAGCAAAGTCTCAGGATACAAAATCAATGTGCAAAAATCACAAGCATTTCTATACATTAATAACAGACTTAAAGAGAACCAAATCAAGAACAAACTGCCATTCACAATTGCTACAAAGAGAATAAAATACCTAGGAATATATCTAACAAATGATGTGAAGGACCTCTTCAGGGAGAACTACAAACCACTGCTCAAGGAAATAAGAAAGGACACAAACAGACGGAGAAACATTCCATGCTCATGGTTAGGAAGAATCAATATCGTGAAAGTGAACATACTGCCAAAAGTAATTTATAGATTCAATAGTATTCTCATCAAGCTATCTACGACCCTCTTCAGAGAACTGGAAAAAACCACCTTAAACTTTATATGGAACCAAAAGAGAGCCCACATAACCAAGTCAGTTCTAATCAAAAAGAACAAAGCTGGAGTCATGCTACCTAACTTCAAAATATACTACAAGGCTACGGTAATCAAAACAGCATGGTACTGGTACCAAAACAGAGATATGTACCAATGGAACAGAACAGAGGCCTCAAAGGCAATGTCACACATCTGCAACCATCTGATCTTTGACAAACCTGACAAAAACAAGCAATTGTGAAAGATTCCCTATTTAATAAATGGTGTTGGGATAACTGGCTAGCCGTGTGCAGAGAGCAGAAACTGGACCCCTTCCTGACACCTTACACTAAAATTAACTCGAGATGGATTAAAGACTTAAACATAAGACCTAAAACCATAAAAACGCCAGAAGAAAACCTAGGCAAAACCATTCAGGACATAGGCATAGGCAAGGACTTCTTGACTAAAACACCAAAAGCATTGGCAACAAAAAACAAAATAGACAAATGGTATCTAATTAAACTCCATAGCTTCTGCACAGCAAAAGAAACTATCATTAGAGTGAACAGGCAACCAAAAAAATGGGAAAAAATTTTGCAATCTACCTGTCTGACAAAGGGCTAATATCCAGAATCTACAAAGAACTAAAACAGATTTACAAGAAAAAAAAAAAAAAAACCAAACTCATTCAAAAGTAAGCAAAGGACATGAACAGACACTTTTCAAAAGAAGACATATATGAAACCAACAAACATATGAAAAAATGCTCATCATCACTGGTCATTAGAGAAATGCAAATCAAAACCACATTGAAATACTATCTCATGCCAGTTAGAATTATGATCACTAAAAAATCTGGAGACAGATGCTGGAGAGGATAGTGTAAATTAGTTCAACCATTGTGGAAGACAGTGTGGTGATTCCTTAGGGACCTGGAAGTAGAAATTGCATTTGACCCAGCAAGCCCATTACTGGGTATATATCCAAAGGATTATAAATTGTTCTAGTATAATGACACATGCACATGTATGTTCAGAGCAGCACTGCTTACAATAGCAAAGACTTGGAACCAACCCAAATGCCCATCAATGCTAAACTGAAAGAGGAAAATGCGGCACATGTATACCATGGAATACTATGCAGCCACAAAAAAAGATGAATTCGTGTCCTTTGTAGCATCATGGATGAATCTGGAAACCATCATTCTCAGCAAACTGACACAAGAAAAGAAAATCAAACACCACATGTTCTCTGTCATAGGCGGATGTTGAAAAATGAGAACATATGGACACGAGGAGGGGAGCATCACACACTGGGGTCTGTTGGGGGGGACCAGCAGAGGGATAGTGAGAGGTATGGATATGGGGTGGGATAACATGGGGAGAAATGCCAGATATAGGTGAATGGGATGGAGGCAGCAAACCACATTGCCATGTATGTACCTATGCAACAATCCTGCATGTTCTTCACATGTACCCCAGAACCTAAAGTGCAATAAAATATATATATTTTTAAAAAATATGGTAGGAAATAATTAAATTTCCAACTGCATTTTAATGTATATTTGATCTCAAATTATGCATAATATTTTATTAAAATTTTTTAAACACATCATACTTTCTTTCATAATCAATTTAAGTACATTAAGTAGTGCACATCACCTATTAAATGAGAAAACATCTTTATATAAAATGGAGCCTATTAAGGGTTAAAATCTATATTAGTGTAAGGTGTATAATAGTTTCATACTCGACGTAAAAACTATTTTGCACAAATTTACTTCATAATAGCTTATAAAAGTAACAACATTATTTTTTAAATTTCTGAGGGGGTTCACAAAACTGCATTACTCTGAAAGGAGTTCATAAATTATTATTATTATTATTATTGAGACAAAGTCTCACTCTGTTCCCCAGGTGGAGTACCGTGGCTTGATCTTGGCTCACTGCAGCCTTTGCCTCCTCAGTTCAAGTGACTCTTTTGTCTCAGCCTCCCAAGTAGCTGAGATTCTAAGCATGTACCACCATGCTCAGCTAAGTTTTGTATTTTTACTAGAAATGGGGTTTCACCATGTTGGCCAGGCTGGTCTCGAACTCCTGGCCTTGAGCAATCCACCCACTCAGCCTCCCAAATTACAAATTATTCTCAGATCACAGGCATGAGCCAATATTCTCAACCCAAGTTCATAAATTTTTAAATGTTGAGAAACACCATTCTAATATACATGTATTTTTAATCAGACTTCCATAATTTAAACCAGCTTCTTGTCCCTGCCTTCCAAAGGAATCCAGTCTACCAGAGAAGACAGACTATGAAAAGTAATTTTAATGTAATAAGCCCATTATCAGGGAAAAAGAGGATGCTGCAAGAATATGCAGTGTTTGCTCTAGGACTCAGGAAGGGGCTCCCAGAGGAGCTAGACTGAAAGGATTGAAATTAGCAATAAGAAGAGAACAGAAAAGTGCTCCAGCCCAAAGGGAAGAGCATGTTCAAAGGCCCAGGCAAGAGAAAAGAAACAGCATGCAAGGAACTGAAATAATGGAAGAAATTCAGTATACTCAGAGCATAGAATTGAAATGAGGAGATATAAAAAAAGATGAGACTGTCGAAAGATGCAGGGGTCAAGCTCTGGTGAGTGTTGCAAATAGTATGGAATAATATGCAAATAGTATGGGTGAGTATTGAAGAAGTATGGAATTGTTTCTAAGAACAATGGGATGCCATCAATGTGAACACAGAGTGGGAATTAGATAAACAAACAATGTTTTAACAGCATAAGTGTTCCACTCCAACAGAGAGCCAAAGTAGAAGGAAAATGTGATTTCTCATTTTAAGGGGGCTCAAGCATTCTAAGAATGTTCTAATAGTGACTCCCTCAAGTTGAATCTTCCAAATATAGCAAAATGCAAATACTGCCTCTGGCAAAATGCTAACAGCCTAGTGATCCAAAGTTAACAAGAAAATGACCACATGACCTGACCTTGCAAGTAGATCAGTCTCATTGTTTAGATACTAGAGGCTGCAGCAGGATCACTGTGCGAGTCAGAAAATTTGGGCCTCTGAGTTTCACTTTCCTGATCCAAGAAACTACAGTAAGAATTTATCCCCGCCTACCAACCTCACACCATTTCAACCACATCTCAATGTTACAAGTGGAAAAGATTTTACCAGCTGCATTGACTCGGTCCACCAGAAAAAGACAACAAGAAGCAAGAAAATGCTTCATAATGTACAGTATGTCTAAAGTAATAAGGCTACCTGATCATTTCACACCTCTGAAAAAAAATCCTACTGTTCAAATCCATAGACTGGCAAGTTCAGATTTGCTTGAGGCGTGAACAAAATCCAGAGCCAAGTCAACTAGCAGTAAAAAACACCGAACTAACTAAAATAAAAACCAAATGAAAGACACCAAAACTTAGCACTTGAGTCGATCTGGTTCCACAGTCATTGGCCAGGCTTAGGCTGGATACAGCTGACAAAAGCGAATCAGCCTGGAGCTGGCAGACTCGGGTTCTGGACCCTGCACACACTACAAGACTTGCTTTGATAGTACTTTTGTAAGATTTGTCATGATATTACATGTCCCAAAAATTATTAGTAATTTTAAAGATCAATAAGAAAGTAAAAGCAAAGTGCTACAAGTTCTATCAAAGATAAGCATTTAAGTTTTTGTTTTTGTTTTTGAAATAGTCTCACTCCATCACCCAGCCTGGACTGCTGAACATTATTATCTTTAAACAAAACAATCTAATCAATCACCATCACAATAAAAGCCCCATAACATAATCTGTTTCACTTATAAAAAGTGCTGACATTTATAAAATTGTCATAGTCAATTTATAAAACTGTAATAGCAAATTATTTTTACTCAGAATAGTATTAATTTAACAATATATAAAAAAAATATAGACTGGGTGCAGTGGCTCATGTCTGTAATCCCAGCGCTTTGAAAGACTGAGGTGGGCAGCTATAATCCCAGCTACCCAGGAGGCTGAGGTAAAAGAATCGCTTGAACATGGGAGGTAGAGGTTGCAGTGAGCTGAGATCATACCACTGCACTCCAGCCTGGGTGACAGAGTGAAAAAACAAAACAAAACAAAACAAAACTTGAGTTACCCTTACGCTACATATGTGTATATTGATAAATCAAGGAGTGCCTGTATTGAGCTTCTACAAAATATTTTTGGGGGAGGTAAAAGAAGGAGCAGTTTCATCATTTAAAAAGATTAATTTTTTAAAACTTAAAGATTAATCTGTGTTTTTAAAAAGGATTTCACAACTATTTTCCCTGTTGTATTTTTTCTTTGCTGAGTAACTTCAGTTGTATTGGGAGTATGAAGTTCTGGTCTGTAAAAACATAGTTGATATTAGTATTATAATAGAGCATTTAGAAGAAATCTTACACAGCTGTGCACTGCTAATTATTATATTATATTATTTTATTTTATATTATTACATTATTTAAGATGAAGACTTATTCTGTTGCCCAGGCTGGAGTGCAGTGGCGTGATCTCAACTCACTGCAACCTCTGCCTCCCAGGTTCAGGCAATTCTCCTCAGCCTCCTGAGTAGCTGGGACCACAAGTGAGCACCACCATACCTGGCTAGTTTTTGTATTTTTAGCAGACACTAGTTTTTGCCATGTTGGCCAGGCTTGTTTCCAAGTCCTGACCTCAGGTTATCCACCCACCTCAGCCTCCCAAAGTGCTGGGATTACAAGCATGAGCTGCTGTGCCCAGTCAATTTTTAAACATGGTCCATTCTGTTTCATTTTATAGTAAAAAAAAATCATTTTGGTGACTTGAATTTTGAAAATAGCAATTTTCAGACATTCAGGTGAGACCACCTGGATGTCTCCAAAGCCATCTTTTTTGTAAGGTAAATATGCAAAACTCACTTTTCCCCCAAACCAGCTCAATTCTGTTTCTGAATCTTAGATGAACTGTTCCACAGCACAGCAAGAAGCAGCTTTCTGTATCATCTTAAACCTGTCCTTTCCCTTATAATTCAGTCCCAGTGAATATACATAGATGCACAATCCCAGTCAGTAAGCAAGACTCTACCCACTTCAACATTCCTTCCATGATTAGAGAGAAGCCTTCTGTTCCTACCCCCCACACTCAAACTACCATGTGTTACCCTTCAAAATCAAGCCAGAATAACCTTTCTAAAGGGAAGATCAAAATTATTTTAAGAGGGAACTGCAATGAGACCATTTAATGACTGCCACTGCTTTTGTAGCATCTAAGGCTTTCCTCCACTTGATCACACAAGTCTATCTACGTAGTCATACCATGCCCACATGGCACTCCTCACTCCACACAGAATGGGTGAGGTATGTGAATATGTGAGCATATTTGACACCTCCCTGCCTTTACTCATATTTGAACCACATTCCCTCTTTTCTGGATGCACGAGTGACTGATTCTGGGTGTGCCATTCTTGCCTTCTTCCTGAAAAATGCTCAATAACTTTTCATTGTGTTTTTCTTAGTATTAAGATTCCCAAGGACAGGGTTTTTGTTAGACTTAATTTTGCACATCTGATGCTTATACTAAATAAATGTTTGTTCAATAAGTGAATCAAAATGTTAATTGTAAATATAAAGAAATCATAATAAGAGGGGAACAAAAGGCCCATCTTCATCAAATTAATCTCTTCTTATGGAAGACACTGAATTTGTTTCTGCAGATTATCATCTTACCTTTTAATAACAAATTTAATTCGATTGCCCACTTGAATGATGTTTTTCAGCCTTGGGATTCCATACCATGAGGGACTACTGAAAGGAATGTTTTCCAGCAGTCCTTCCACATACAGATCGTTTGCCTGTGCTTCAAATTTTTGATATTAAAAAAGATCTTCAAAGATCTTAAAAGATTAAACTTTGTTTTACAATATCCTTAGGAAGAGAGAGAAAGAAGATCATTATAGACAATAAAGAACACAACCTAAATTATATATATATATATATATATATATATATATATATATATATATTCTTTTTTTTTTTTTTTGCTTTTTTTTGTTGTTTGTTTTTTTGAGAGGGAGTCTTGCTCTGTCACCCAGGCTGGAGTGCAGTGGTATGATATTGGCTCACTGCAACCTCTGCCTCCCAGGTTCAAGCAATTCTCCTACCTCATCCTCCAAAGTAGCTAAGATTACAGACATCTGCCAACATGCCTGACTAATTTTTGTATTTTTAGTAGAGGCCATGTTTCACCATTTTGGTCAGGATGGTCTCAAACTTCTGATCTCAGGTGGTCCACCTATCTCAGCCTCCCAAAGTGCTGGGATTACAGGCTTGAGCTATCACACTTAGCCTGTAAATATTATTTAAAAGTAGCCTTTGCTACTATCCGCTGTGACCATAATAACCTTCCTCTATTGGCTGCTGCACACTGACACATTTCAGGCTACACCTGCAACTGCACTGCAATAATGAGATCAATGTTCTTTATCCCTTCAACCTATGCTATTTTAAAAGAAATAACTTTCCACAAAGAATTTGTGGAATGGGGAAAAAATAGTAAGCAAAGAGCCATAACAACCTCTGATTTAGATTAAAAGAGGCATAACAACCAAAGTTAGCACAAGAAAATTGTTGGTATTCAGACTTAAAGCAAGCAATGAGCTGACACCAAAAAAAAAAAAAAATCATTGTTAATTTGTCAGATTTGATGAGATAGTGGCTGTGTAAGAAAACATTAATACAATTTGGGGATGCACACTGAACAGATAAAATGATGTAATGACTGTGATTTGCTTTACAATATTCCTGCAAAAAGTAGGTAAAGAAATAGAAGAACAAAATGTGGGACAATCTTAATGACCACAGAAATTGAGAAATGGGTATTTTCAGTGTTCATTGTACTATTTTCTCTACTTTTTAATAGGTACAAAAATTGTAATTTAAAAAAATATAAAAAAAGAAATGGCCAGGCCTGGTGGCTCATGCCTGTAATCCCAGCATTGTGAAAGGCTGAGGAAAGTGGATGACTCGGGTAAGGAATTCGAGACCAGCCTGGCCAACATCATGAAATCCTGTTTCTACCAAAAATAGTGTATATATATATATATATACCAAAAATAGTATATATATTATATATATTATATAATATATATATACACTTTATATATATATATATAAAATATATATATAGCTGGGTGTGGTGGCAGGTACCTGTAGTCCCAGCTACTCATGAGGCTGAGGCAAAAGAATCACTTGAACTCAGGAGGCAGAGTCTTCAGTGAGCCATTGCACTCCAATCTGAACAATAGAGTGAGAATCTGCCTTAAAAAAAAGAAAAATTAATTTATTAATTCCTGCTCTGAAGCCATATGGAAACAGAACTCTAAAAAGAAAGATTCAAGCAATTTACTTGGTGCTATTTATATGTAAATCTCCTTGCACCTCTGTATGTAACATTTAAATATTTTGCAACCTGATGGTTGGGAGTGGCTGAACCTGGGCATGGTGGCACATGCCTATAGCCCCAACTACTTAGGAGACTGAGGCAGGAGGATAACTTGAGCCCAGGAGTTCTAGTCCAGCCCAGAAAACATAAGACTCTGTTTTTTAAAAAATAAAAGTTGAGGAGCTGTCAGGGAGCTCATTGATGAATTATTTTGGTGATATCAACAAACTATAAAAACAGTACTATAAAATCCAAAATTAATCTACTGCCAAACCTTTCTCCTTACTTCTCCTCCACCTCCACACCTCAACTTGAATGTCAACTTGAAATTAATTAATTAATTAGTTCTTAGATTGGCTTTCCTCTTACATCTAAAGACTTGTCTTAAATTCTTACTTAATGTTATTAGCACCAAATCTGAAGGGGTCTAGTATAGCAGCTCTTTGAGATAAGAAACACAAGCATTTCCGAGAAGCCACATAAAATGAAATAATTATCACAGCTGTAAAATGAAATATGCCCATAAATAAATAACAGTAAAAGGTTAGAGGCTTTCAGTCACACTAGAGAGTGATGTTAAATACAATTCTCTTTTTATTCAACAAGAAAATATATAAACCTAATTCTAACAAACTTTCTATAAAATAAAGAACCATATGTTGGGGTTGCGAGTGAAAACTGTTTTAGAAAGTTTTAGAAAGAGGTGATGCCAACTGCAGAATATGCTCATCATGTATCTTCCAGGCTGCCCAGTCACACTCCCTGACTCATTATCCCCTTTATTCAACTTAATTATTTTCCAGACATTAACACTTTCTTACACTGTGAATATCTCCTACTTACTACATGTTTCCCCACCAGATTAAATGATCCAGAATGCATGGGGCAGGACACTGTCTTCTGCACTGTCCAGTTCCCAACACTTGACTCACAGGTGTTAAATGACTGCAGGATTATCAGTTTGGAAGTAGTGAATATTTCCTCAATACTTGCAGTGGTTCACAACAATGAAAAATCTAAGATTGCCTCTCTCCCTTTTGGGAACCATAAGGAAAGCAGCAATATTTTCAGAGGTGTTTGAACCAGAGCAACTCCATCTTAAATCAGAGCTGGGTAAAATGAGGCTGAGACCTACTGAGCTGCATTTCCAGATGATTAAGGCATCCTAAGTCACAGGATGAGGAAGAAAGTCAGCACAAGACACAGGTCATAATGACCTTGCTGATAAAATGGGTTTCAGTAAAGAAGCCAGCCAAAACCCACCAAAACCAAGATGGTGAAGAGAGTGGCCTTGGTCGTCCTCACTGCTACTACACTTCCACCAATGCCATGACATTTTACAATGCCATGGCAATGTCTAAAAAGGGGAAGATAAAAATAATCCATTCCTGGCCAGGCATAGTGGCTCATGCCTGTAATCACAGCACTCTGGGAGGCCAAGGCAGGTGGATCATTTTAAGTCAGGAATTTGAGATCAGCCTGGCCAACATGGTGGAGCCCCATCTCTACTAAAAATACAATAAAAAAAAAAATAGTTGGGTGTGGCTGTGCAAGCCTGTGATCCCAGCTACTGAGGAGGCTGAGGGAGGAGAATCACTTGAACCCAGGAGGTGGAGGTTGTGGTGAGCTGAGATTGTGCCACTGCATTCCAGCCTGGTTGATAGAGCAAGACTTTATCTCTAAATAAAAATAAATAAATAAATAAATAAAAATAAAGCCAGTATATTTTCCAGTGATCACATATGTGAGCAAAATAACTCAACAGCCTCCTCCTTCTATCAGAAACAGGTAAGCTTGCTTGATGGCAAGCACCAATGGTGTTTTTAGGTTTAAATGATTCTATTTTTTCCATTAGAGAAAGGGTCTTTCTCTATTGCCCAGGCTGGAATGCAGTAGCCTAAATTTCCTGGGTGTAGGCAATCCTCCCACCTCAGCCTCCTGAGTAGCTGGGACTACAGGCACATGCCACCACACCTGGGTAATAGTTGATTTTTTTTTGCAGAGATAAGGTTTTACTCTGTTGACCAGGCTGGTCTCAAACTCCTGGCCTAAAGCCATCCTCCTGCTTCAGCCTCTCAAAGCACTAAAATTCCGGGTGTGAGCCACTGTTCCTGGTCAAGTTTAGCAGATTCTTCTTACCATCCTCAATTTCCAAAAACACAAGAGGGCAGAGGTGAGGCCTGTCATGCAGATCCTCCTTCTTAGGCATCATCTCCTTGTGAATCCTAGTGACATCATGGTGGCATCACTAATGATAAACAATGTTCACCACCTGACCTATTTCATTACATCACTTGGAAACATAATGACTTAGAGAGAAAAATTATTCACTGGCTGACTTATGATCAGATATAAGGGGAGATAAAATATCACAAAAAATGCTGATGAGGGGAAGAAAAACATTTTGACTTTGTTCAATAAAGTAAGTTCTTAGAGATGTAAAATAGTGTAAGTAGTTAAAAAATCAAGTACACAGATTCTGCAAATAACATAGAATTAGTGACCTAAATTTGTAGTTGCCAACTGAATTGCACCTAGAAGATGGTCTCTGAAGACTCAGTGAGTGCCATGTATCCCACTTCAAATCCATAGCGAGGGCAGGGCTTCTCACTCAGGAGACTTGGTTTCTGTGCACTAAAACTCAAAGGGTCTGTTTCAGGAGAAGATGAGGGCCCAGGATCATGGCAACGTGGATCCTCACTGCAGACTTCCTTGCTTGGGACAGCTTGTGGGCCTTCTGGATGTCGTGCCTGTGGTCCCTCCTGTGCCTCCAAGTGTCACAATGCATGCTACATAACCAAAAGCCACAAACATTTCTGCTGGCTTACAGGACGCTGTGATGCCATGGATTCACTCTACAAATATTTGTTGAGCACCTGCTTGAGAAGTAAACAAGACAGGCATGATCTGGCTGTCAGAGCCACTGTGCTGTAGTGGGAGGAAAAAGTCAGCCAGCAGCACTCTGTGAAAAATGAAAAGAGGATGAGTCAGTGAGTCTCACAGCTGAGGTGAGACAGTGCTTAGTGAAGACCTCTCCAACATGGTGGTATTTCAACTGTGATGCTAATAGAAAGAAGCACAGAAAGCCCTCTAGTAAGAGCATTCCACAAACACCAGCCCTCAGTGCAACAGTGCCAGAAGGCTATGACCAGAGAAGAAGAAAGGCACATAAATGACCACAGTGGCTGGCACAGAGCAAGTGATCCACAGAGGCCATGCAGGAAAAGCAGAGAAATGGCAGTGGGCAGCTCAGCCATGCCCCTGCAGACCCGATCAGGGGCTGTGAAGTTTACTTCAAGTACAGTGGAAGCCACTACAAATGACAGTAGAGAGAATGACAAGCTCCACCTCCTACTTTCAGTGATACTGACCTGGCTGCTCTGTGGCATGGTTCCAACTGAGCACTGAAGGGCAGTGAAGGAGGATGTGGTAGGATCAAGGCTTTGTGTTCAGGGCAGAGTCAGCAGGCCTTGCTAGGCTGGATATGGGAAGGGAGAACGTCATACCTCAAGGTAACTCCTGGGCATCTGGCTTGGGCATCTGGTAGATGCTGAGAGGAGCTCATGGAGAGGGAAATGGGGACTCTCCCTGGGACATGAGGTCCAAGAAGGGGTCTAACAGATAGGAAAATACAAAGGTCTGGTATGAGGAGCATCTTCAAGGCCAAGAATGAGAGTCTCAAAGACACAGACAAAATAATATTTTTAAGAGGTGTGCAGGGTGGGATTGTCTGTAAGGAAGACACAGTAAGAAAAGAGAACGAGAGCTCAGAGTGAAGCTGCAAGCTGGCACTCTTCAGTGTAGAGAGGATGAGGGCAGGGGCCTCAAGAGACTTAAAATGAGACAGAGAGGATCTAAAGAAGAGTCCACAAGATTTGAACATTTTTTTAAAAATAGTTTTAAGAAGAGTATTGGGGGGCATAGGATGCCAATAACCTAGAATTCTACTGAAAAGCAGAATAAAACTGGGGCAGAGAGTGACTTTGGGTGGCAAAAGATGTTGTAAGAAATATTAAAACTAAGTATTTTGAAATGTTGATGAAGTGTTTAAGGAGCAAGATAGAAAAGCCAGCTTGGCTGAGGCTGCATCTTCAGATGCCCAGTGGTTGCTGCTGCCAAAGCTCTCTCCATTATCACAGAGCATCACACAGGCAGAGGTAAAGCCCAAAGAGAAGAGATTCCCAACAGTGTCGTTACTGCACAAAACCCTTGACTGTACAGAAAAATTTACTCAGTAAAAAGCATATTGGATTACATTACCTGACACTCTCTCCTCTTATGTAGGATTAACATTTTAATAATCAGTGCATATTAAAAACCATAGGATGCCCAGGCATGGTGGCTCATGTCTGCAATCCCAGGAATTTGGGAGACTGAAGCAGATGAACCACTTGAGGTCAGGAGTTTGAGACCAGCCTGACCAACACAGCAAAGCCCCATCTCTACTGAAAATACAAAATTAGCTGGGCATGGTGGTCATGCCTGTAATCTCAGCTACTCAGGAGGCTGAGGAAGAAGAATCACTTGAAACTGGGAAGCAGACATTGCACTGAACCAATATCCTGCTATTGCACTCCAATCTAGGTGACAGAACGAGACTCCATCTAAATATAATTTTTTTTAAAAGTAAGGGGCCAGGTGCAGTGGCTCATGCCTGTAATTCCAACACATTGGGAGGCTGAGGTGGGTGGGTCAACTCAGGTCAGGAGTTTGAGACCAGCCTCGCCAAAATGGTGAAACCCCATCTCTACTAAAAATACAAAAATTAGCCAGGCATGGTGGCAGGTGCCTATAATCCCAGCTACTTGAAAGGCTGAGTCAGGAGAATTGCTTGAATCTGGTAGTTGAAGGTTGCAGTGAGCCGAGACCATCCCACTGCACTCCAGCCTGAGCAACAACAGTGAAACTCTGTCACACACACAAAAACCAGTAAGAGAAAACTGGAGCAGAGTGCTACTCATTATTTTTACTTTCCTAAAACAAAACATTACAAAAAACATTACTGCCATCCATGGTGGCTCTTGTCTGTAATCCCAGCACTTTTGGAGGCCAAAACGGGTGAATCACAAGAGGAGGAGTTCAAGACAAGCCTGGCCAACATGATGAAATCCATCTCTACTAAAAATGTACAAAAATTAGCTGTACATGGTGCATGCGCCTGTAATCCCAGCTACTTGGGAGACTAAGAAAATTGCTTGAATCTACGAGGCAGAAGTTGTAGTAAGCCAGATCGTGCCACTGTACTTCAGCCTGAGTGATATAGCAAGACTCTATATTTAAAAAAAATTACCCCTTAAATATGCTTTACTTAAAGGGGGAAAACTTACCAATTTTTTTTGCAGAAAAGCTGATCCACTGAGATCTGGGCCAAGATGGCTGACTAGGAAAAGCTCCAGTCCACAGTTTCCAGTGAGAGTGATGCAGAAGGTGAGTGATCTCATTTCCAACTGAAACAAACCAATTTTCATTTTCCTAATGAAAATCAGTGGTAATTGTGGACAATCCAAGATGGCCAAATAGGAACAGCTCTGGATTTCAGTTCCCAGCGACAACACAGAGGTTGAGTGATCACCACATTTCCAAACGGATTGTTACTGCCCACAGGCCAGGAGATGGCCTGGCAGAAAAGCACCATGAGTCTCCATGAGGCTGTTTCAGCCGGCACAGCACAAAAACTCACACAAATCCGGGTGCTGTTTCAACTGGTGACTGGAATGCCTGGGAGACAGTCACCCATTCAACTGAAAAAAAGTGGGTTGAAACAGGGAGCCAAGTGATCTGGCTTGGCTGGTCCCACCCCTACAAACACCAGCAATCTGAAGTGCTCCAGATTGAGAGTTTCACAGCAAGCATAGCTGGACCTGGGATGATCCAGCTCTGTGGGGAGAAGGGTGTCCACCATTGCCAAGGCAGTCCACCACTACTGAGGCAGTCTACCATTACTGAGGCAGTTCATCATTACCGAGGCAGTTCACCATTACAGAGGCAGTCTGCAATTACTGAGGCAGACTGTCATTACTGAGGCAGTTCTAACTATCTCCCTATAAAAAAACTGCCAGGAAGTTCACACAGCAGCTGGGCAGAGACCACAGCAGCTCAACAACACCTCTGCTGGCAGACTGTGACTAGGTTACCTCCTCACTGGGCAGGGCATCTCTGAAAAAAGGCAGAAGAATGACAGGAACTTATAAATAAAGCCCCACCTTCCTGGGACAGAGAACCTGGGGAAAAAGAGCAGGTATGAATTCTGCTGCAGCAGACTTAAATATACCTGCCCAGCAGCTCTGAACAGAACAACATAGCTCACAGCTCAGCACTTCAGCTCCTATAAGGGACAGGCTGTCTCCTCAAGCAGCTCCCCAACCCCTCATAAAGGAGAGCTAAGGCTGACATCCGGAGGGCAACCTTCTGGGACAAAGATAACAGAGGAAGAAACTGGCAACAACCCTTACTGTTCTGCAGCCACTGCAGGTGATCCCCAGGAAAGCAGGGTCAGGAATGGACCTCCAGCGGTCCTACAGCAGGGAGCCTGATTGTTAGAAGGAAAACTAAGAAAGAGAAAGAAATAACGTCATCCATCAACCAAAAGGATGTCCACTCAGAGACCCCCTCTGAAAGTAACCAACCACAAAGACCACAGGTAGGTAAATCCACAAAGATGGGAAGAAAGGAGTGCAAAAAGGATGAAAATACCCAAAACCTTCTGCAAGAGATCACAACTCCTTACCAGCAAGGGAATAAGGCTAGATGGAGAATGAATCTGATGAATTGACAGAAACAGGCTTCAGAAGGTGGATAATAACAAACTTCTCTGAGCTAAAAGAACATGTTCTAACCCAATGCAAAGAAACTAAGAACCTTGAAAAAGGATTTGATGAAATGCTAACGAGAATAAACAGCTTAGAGAGGAATAAAAATGAATTGATGGAGCTGAAAAACACAACATGAGAACTTCGAGAAACATATACAAGTTTCAATAGCCAAATCGACCAAGCAGAAGAAAGGGTATCAGATATGGAAGATGAACTCAATGAAATAAGACGAGAAGGCAAGATTAGAGAAAAAAGAGTAAAAAGAAATGAACAAAGCCTCCAAGAATTGTGGGATTATGTGAAAGACCTAATCTACATTTGATAGGTGTACCTGAATGTGATGGAGAGAATAAATCCAAGCTGGAAAACACTCTTCAGGATATTATCCAGGAGAACTTCCCCAACCTAGCAAGGCAGGCCAACATTCAACTCCAGGAAATACAGAGAACACCACAAAGATATTTCTCAAGAAGAGCAACCCCAAGGCACATAATTGTCAGATTCACCAGGGTTGAAATGAAAGAAAAAATGCTAAGGGCAGCCAGAAAGAAAAGTCAGGTCACCCACAAGGAAGAGTCCATGAGACTCACAGCAGAAGCCCTACAAGCCAGAAGACAGTGGGGGCCAATATTCAACATTCTTAAAGAAAAGAACTTTCAACCTAGGATTTCACATCCAGCCAAACTAAGTTTCATAAGTGAAGGAGAAGTAAGATCGTTTATGAACAAGCAATTACTCAGAGATTTCATCACCACCAGGCCTGCTTTATAGGAGATCCTGAAAGAAGCACTAAACATTCAAAGGAACAACCAGTACTGGCAACTCCAGAAACACACCAAATGGTAAAGAGCAGAGACACAATGAAGAAACTGCATCAACTAACAGGCAAAACAACCAGATAGCATAAAGATGGCAGGATCAAATTCACTCATAACAATATTAACCCTAAATGTAAATGGGCTAAATGCCCCAATCAAAAGACACAGACTGGCAAATTGGATAAAAAGCCAAAACTCATCTGTGTGCTGTAACCAGGAAACTCATCTCACATACAAGGATACACATAGGTTCAAAATAAATGGATGGAGGAAGATTTACCAAGCAAATGGAGAGCAAAAAAAAGCAGGAGTTGCAATCTTAGTCTCTGATAAAATAGACATTAAACCAACAAAAATCAAAAGAGACAAAGTAGGACATCACATAATGGTTAAAGGATCAATACAGCAAGAAGAATTAATGATCCTAAATATATATGCACTCAATACAGGAGCACCCAGATATATAAAGCAAGTTCTTAAAGACTTACATAGAGAGTTAGACTCCCACACAATAATAGTGGGAGACTTTAACACTCCACTGTCAATATTAGACAGATCAACAAGACAGAAAATTAACAAGGATATCCAGGATTTGAACTCAGACCTGGAACAAGCAAACCTAATAGACATTTACAAAACTCTCCACCCAAATCCACAGAATATACATTCTTCCCAGCACCGCATCACATCTACTCTAAAATTGACGACATAATTGGAAGTAAATCACTCCTCAGCAAATGCAAAAGAACGGAAATCATAACAAACAATCTCTCAGACCGTAGTGCAATCAAGTTAGAATTCAGAAACTAACTCAGAACCGCACATATTCATGGAACTGAACAACTGGCTCTTGAATGTTTACTGGATAAATAATTAATTGAAGGCAGAAATAAAGATGTTCTTTGAAATCAGCGAGAACGAAGACACAATATACCCGAATCTCTGGGACCCATTTAAAGCAGTGTCTAGAGGAAAATATATAGCAATAAATGCCCACACGAGAAGCAAGGAAAGATCTAAAATCGACACCCTATCATCAAAATTGAAAGAACTAGAGGAGCAAGATCAAAAAATCTCAAAAGCCAGCAGAAGACAAAAAATAACTAAGATCAGAGCAGAACTGAAGGAGACAGAGAAACAAAAAATCCTTCAAAAAATCAATAAATCCAGGAGCTGGTTTTTTGAAAAGATCAACAAAATAGACAGACCACTAGCCAGATTAATAAAAAAGAAAAGAGAGAATAATCAAATAGATGCAATAAAAAGTGATGAAGGAGATATTACCACAGATTCCACAGTAATACCAACTACCATCAGAGATTACTACAAACAACTCTATGCACATAAACCTGTAATCCTGGAAGAAATGTATAAATTCTTGGTCACTTGCATGCTCCCAATCCTAAACCAGGAAGAAGTTGAAATGCTGAATAGACCAATAACAAGGGCTGAAGTTGAGGCAGGAATTAATAGCCTACCCACCAAAAAAAGCCCAGATCCAGATGGGTTCACAGCCGAATTCTACCAGACATACAAAGAGGAGCTGGTACCACTCATTCAGAAACTATTCCAAACAATCCAAAAAGACGGAATATTCCCAAATCATTTCATGAGACCAACATCACCCTGATACCAAAACCTGGCAGAGACTCAACAAGAAAATAAAACTTCAGACCAATAACCATGATGAATATGGATGCAAAAATCTTCAATAAAATACTGGCAAACTGATTGCAACAGCATATCAAAAAGCTTATCCATCACAATCAAGTAGGCTTCATTCTGGGGATGTAAGCCTGGTTCAACATGTGCAAGTCTATAAACGTAATTCACCACATAAACAGAACCAAAAACAAAAAACCACATGATTATCTCAAGAGATGCAGAGAACGCCTTTGACAAAATTCAACAGACCTTTGTGCTAAAAACTCTCAATAAACTAGATATTGATGGAAGGTATCTCAAAATAATAAAAACTATTTATGACACACCCACAGCCAATATCATACTGAATGGGCAAAAACTGGAAGCATTCCCTTTGAAATCTGGCACTAGACAAGGCTGCCCTCCCTCACCACTCCTATTCAATATAGTATTGGAAGTTCTAGCCAAACCAATCAGGCAAGAAAAAGAAATAAAGGATATTCAATTAGGAAAGGAGGAAGTCAAATTGTCTCTATTTGCAGACGACATGAGTATATTTAGAAGACCCCATCATCTCAGCCCAATATCTCCTGAAACTGATAAGCAACCTCAGCAAAGTCTCAGGATACAAAATCAAAGTGCAGAAATCACAAGCATTCCTATACATCAATAACAGACTTAAAGAGAGCAAAGTCAAGAACGAACTGCCATTCACTATTGCCACAAAGAGAATAAAATATATACGAATACAACTAACAAAGAATGTAAAGGACCTCTTCAAAGAGAACTACAAACCACTGCTCAATGAAATAAGAGAGTACACAAACAGATGGAGAAACATTCCATGCTCATGGTTAGGAAGAATCAATATCGTGAAAATGGCCATACTTCCCAAAGTAATTTATAGATTCAATGCTATCCCCATCAAGCTACCAATGATATTCTTTGCAGAACTGGAAAAAAAACACCTTAAACTTCATATGGAACCAAAAGAGAGCCCACATAGCCAAGTCAATTCTAAGAAAAATGTACAAAACTAGAGGCCTCACACTATCTGACTTCAAACTATACTACAAGGCTACA
Organism: Cacajao melanocephalus; assembly: GCA_963573385.1. Classification (NCBI taxonomy): domain Eukaryota; kingdom Metazoa; phylum Chordata; class Mammalia; order Primates; family Pitheciidae; genus Cacajao; species Cacajao melanocephalus. The sequence continues at coordinate 19,791 of CAUYLG010007670.1, forward strand.
GTAATCAAAACAGCATGGTACTGGTACCAAAACAGAGATATAGACCAGTGGAACAGAACAGAGGCCTCGGAGGCAACGTCACACCTCTACAATCATCTGATCTTTGACAAACCTGACAAAAACAAGCAATGGGGAGAGGATTCCCTGTTTAATAAATGGTGTTGGGAAAACAGGCTAGCCATGTGCAGAAAGCAGAAACTGGACCTCTTCCTGACATCTTACACTAAAATTAACTCGAGATGGATTAAAGACTTAAACATAAGACCTAACACCATAAAAACCCTAGAAGAAAACCTAGACAAAACCACTCAGGACATAGGCATAGGTAAGGACTTCATGACCAAAACACCAAAAGCATTGGCAACAAAAGCCAGAATGGACAAATGAGATCTAATTAAACTCAATGAGAACACATGGACACAGGGAGGGGAACACTACACACTGGGGTCTATTGGGGGGAAATAGGGGAGGGACAGCGGGGTTTGGGGAGTTGGGGAATGATAGCATGGGGAGAAATGCCAGATATAGGTGAAGGGGAGGAAGGCAGCAAATCACACTGCCACGTGTGTACCTATGCAACAATCTTTCATGTTCTTCACATGTACCCCAAAACCTAAAATGCAATAAAGAAAACTCCAGAGCTTCTGCACAGCAAAAGAAACAATCATTAGAGTGAATTGGCAATCAACAGAATGGGAAAAATTTTTTACAATCTACCCATCTGGCAAAGGGCTAATATCCAGAATCTTCAAAACACTAAAGCAGATTTACAAGAAAAAAATGAAAAGGCCCATTCAAAAGTGGGTGAAGGATGTGAAGAGACACTTTACAAAAGAATATGTATATGAGGCCAACAAACATATGAAAAAATGCTCATCATCACTGGTCATTAGAGAAATGCAAATCAAAACCACATTGGGATATCATCTCATGCCAGTTAGAATGATGATCATTAAAAAATCTGGAAACAACAGATGCTGGAGAGGATATGGAAAATAGGAATACTTTTACACTGTTGGTGGGAGTGTAAATTAGTTCAACCCTTGTGGAAGACAGTGTGGGGATTCCTCAATGACCCAGAAGTAGAAATTCCATTTGACCCAGTAATCCCATTAGTGGGTATATATTCAAAGGATTATAAATCGTTCTATCATAAGGACACATGCACACGTATGTTCATTGCAGTACTGTTTACAATAACAAAGATTTGAAACCAGCCCAAATGCCCATCAAGGATAGACTGGACAGGGACAATGTGGCACATATATACCATGGAATACTATGCAGCCACAAAAACGATGAGTTCGTGTCCTTTGTAGGGACATGGATGAACCTGGCATAAGAATGGAAAATCAAACACTGGATGTTCTCACTCATAGGGGGATGTTGAACAATGAGAACACATGGACACAGGGAGGGGAGCATCACACACTGAGGTCTGTGGTGGGGGATAGGAGAGGGACAGTGGGGGTTAGGGAGTTGGGGAAGGATAACATGGGGAGAAAGGCCAGATATAGGTGATGGAGATGGAGGCAGCAAACCACATTGCCACGTATATACCCATGCAACAATCCTGCATGTTCTTCACATGTACCCCAGAACCTAAAATACAATTATATATGTATATAAAATTAGGCCAGGCATGCACTGCACCTGGCCTAATTTTTGTATCTTTGTAGAGATGGGGTTTCATCATGTTGTACAGGTGGGTCTCAAACTTCTGAGCCCAGCCATCCTCCTGCCTCAGCCTCCCAAAGTGCTGGGATTACAGGGCCCAGCCAGCCTCATGTTTTCTTTAAGCAGTCTCTCCCTGTTGCACACTTGGATAGTTTTATTTTTCATTTTGTTAAGAAAGGATTTACCTCAGTCTCACAGGCTAGAGTGCTGTGGTGGGACCATAGCTTAGTGCAGCATTGAACCCTGGGTTCAAGTAGCTGGGAAGATGAGGTGGGACTACAGGGATGGGGTTGTGCCATGTTGCCATGCTGCTGTTGAACTACTGGCCTGAAGGGATCCTCCTACCTCAGTGGTGCCCGGACATTGTTATCTATTTTTGATCGATATACACACTGTACTCGGTAGGAGTTTGTCAATAACCTTTACCAGCCAGCCACACACAGGACATAGCTATGAGGTTGCAGTTACCAGGCTCCACTCTAAGAACACAGCCCAGGTCCAGGAAATGTACCGCTAGCCATGAAGTCGCTGAAGGCCCACCCCATGATGTCGCCAGAGGTGCACCCCTGTGACATACAGAGGCCCACCCCTCACGTGAAGCCAATAGAAACTCGAGGTGGGCTGCTGGTTCTTCCAGGAGCACACATGCGCTGGGTGGGTAATGGAAGCCACCAAGAGTGGGCCATTCTGTGTTTGCAGGCTCCTGCCCAGCCCTCCACCACCTATGAGTTTTATGACTTCCTGGTCTGCAGGGCTGGGGCAGCAAGGGCCGGTGGCAGTGTGAGGATGCACCAACCAGCTGGCGCCTGGCAGCACAAGTGCTAGGTTGTGCAGAAGCAGCTCCTCAATGGCCAAGCGCTAGAGCCACCAGCGCCAGCTGCAGCCCTGGATGTGCATTCTCCTGGCCTGAGTCTGAGTATGTCACCCCCAACATCTCCCCAGGCCAGGGCCAGAGGACCCTGGGAGTGTCCTCCCCTGCAGCTCATCCTGGGCAGGATCGGCTCCCTCTGAGGCTGCCCCTCATTAGGGAGCTGCAGCCCCCAGCTTGACCTTTGACAGTTGTTGCAATAACATTAAAGCATTTGCAACTTTGTAGGTTGGTAGAAGGGGCTAGGAAACAAAGACAACATCTTTTTAAAAATATAAGCGATTGGTTGGGCATAGTGATTCATGTGTATAATCCCAGCACTTTGGGAGGCTGTGGCGAGTGGATCACAAGGTCAAGAGTTCAAGACCAGCTTGGCCAGCATGGCAAAATCTAGTCTCTGCTAACAATACACAAATTAGTCGTTCACGGTGGCAGGTGCCTGTAATCTCAGCTACTCGGGAAGCTGAGGCAAGAGAATTGTTGAACCTGGGAAGAGGATGTTGCAGTGAGCAATGTTAAGGAAATTTTGCTGTTCTGTTTTGTTTTTGTTTTTCTGTGTTTTTGTTTTGTTTTTGAGACAGAGTTTTGCTTTGTTGCCCAGGCTGGCATGAGGTGGTGCAATTGTGGCTCACTGCAGCCTCAACCTCCCAGGTGCAATCAGTCCTTCCCTTTCAGCCCCCAAGTAGCTGGGATTACAGGTGCATGCTACCATGCTTGGCTAATTTTTGTATTTTTTACAGAGACATGGTTTCACAATGTTGCCCAGGCTAGTCTCAAATTCTGATGTCAGCTATCCTTCACCCTCGGCCTCCCAAAGTGCTAGAATTACAGACATGAGCCACTGTGCCTGGTTGATGCTGTTCTTTTCAAATGCATTTTTACTTCTTTTTTTTTTAATTTTGAGATGAAGTGTTACTCTGTCTCCTATGCTGGAGTGCAGTGGTGCAATCTTGGCTCACAGCAGGCTAGTCTTGAACTCCTGACCTCAGGTGATCCACCCACTTTGGCCTCCCAAAGTGTTGGGATTACATATGTGAGACACCATGCCTTGCCTAATTTTTGAATTTTTAAAACAGGAAACAATAGACATTGTGGACTACTAGATGGGAGAGGGAAGAAGGTGTATGGGTTGAAAAACTACGTATTATGTGCTGTGCTCACTGCCTGGGGGCAAAATACCCTTGTAACAAAACTGCACATGTACCCCCTCTATCTAACACAAAAGTTGAGAGCTGGTGCAATGGCTCATGCTTGTAATCCCAGCACTTTGGGAAGCTGAAGTGGGTGGATCACTTGAGCTCAGGAGTTCAAGACCAGCCTGAGCAACTTGGCAACACCCTGTCTCTACAAAAAGTTTCAAAATTAGCCAGGTATGTTGGCATGCACCTGTAGTCCCAGCCAGTCAGGAGGCTGAGATGAAGATTGCTTGAGCCCAGGAGGTCAAGCCTGCAGTGAGCCATGATCACACCACTGCCCTCCAACCTGAGTGACAGAGTGAGACCCTGTCTCAAAAATAACAATAAAATAAAAGTTGAATTTTTTTTGAGACAGAGTCTCACTCTGTCGCCCAGACTGGAGTGCAGTGGTGCAGTCTTGGCTCACTGCAACTTCTGCTTCCTGGATTCAAGCAATTCTTTTGCCTCAGCCTCCTGAGTAGCTGGGATTACAGGTGTGTACCACCATGCACAGCTAATTTTTGTATTTTTAGTAGAAATGGCATTTCACCATGCTGGACAGGCTTGTTTCAAAGACCTGACCTCAAGTGATCTGCCCACCTCAGCCTCCCAAATTGATGGGATTGCAGGCATAAGCCATCATGCCTGGCCAAAAGTTGAATTTTTTTTTTTTTTGAGAGGGAGTCTCACTCTATCACCCAGTCTAGAGTGGAGTGGCATGATCTCATTTCACTGCAACCTCCACCTCCTGGATTCAAGTGATTCTTCTGCCTCAGCCTCTGGGGTACCTGGGAATAAAGGTGCTTGCCACTGTGCCTGGCTAATTTTTCTATTTTTATTAGAGACAGGGTTTCACCATCTGGGCCAGGCTGGTCTTGAACTCCTGACCTTGTGACCCACTGGCCTCAGGTTCGCAAAGTGCTGGGATTAAAGGCATGATCCATCACACCCAGATAGTTGAATTTTTTAATAAATAAAATAAAAAAATGTTTGATCTATTCAAGGGGTACGGGGCAGGTTTTCTCTGTGCGTATATTGGGGAGTGCTGAGTTCTGGGCTTTGAGTGTAGCCATGACCCAAATAGTGAACATTGTACTCAATAGGAGAATTTTTACCCCTCCTCCCAGCCTTTCATGTTTTGGAGTCTCCAATATCTATTGTTCCCTATGTGTACTTACTATTTAACTCCCACTCGTGAGAACATTCAGCATTTGACTTTGTCTCTGAGTTGTTTCACTGAGGATAATGGCTTCCAGTTCTATTGACACTGCTGCAAAAGACATGATTTTGTTGTTTTTGTGGCTGAGTCATGTTCCACGGTGTATATGTACCACATTTTCTTTATCCAAACATCCATTCATGGACACTTAGGTTGATTCCATATCTTTGCTACTACGAATAGTGCTGTGATAAACATATGAGTACAGGCACAGTTTTTTTATTTTTATTTTTATTATTTCTATTTTTTTATTTTTGAAAGAAAGAAAAAGAGAGGAAAGAAAGTGAGAGTGAGAGAAAGAAAAAAAAGAATGTAAGAGAAAGAAAGAGGAAGAGAAAGAGGGAGAGAGAATGGGATTCTTGTTCTATTGCCCAGGCTAGAATGCAGTCTAAAAATGGGTATTAAAAACCTCTTTTATGCCAATAATTGTGCTTAGCCTTGAAGACAAGAAGGAATAAGGGATGAAAATAACAAACAAGCAGCCAACCAATATTTTATTTAAACCTGTGAAATGCTATGCAATTGAAGGGGAGTGATTTACTTCCAATTATGTGGTCACTTTTAAAACAGGTGTAATGTGATACTGAGAAAAATGTATGTTTTGTGGATTTGGGGTGGAGAGTTCTGTAAATATTTGTCAAGTTTACTTGTTCCAGGTCTGAGTTCAAGTCCTGGATATCCTTGTTAATTTTCTATTTCGTTGATCTGTCTAATATTAACAGTGTAATGTTAAAGTCTCCCACTATTATTGTGTGGGTGTCTAAGTCTCTTTGTAAGTCATTAAGAACCTGCCTTATGTATCTGGGTGTTCCTGTATTGGGTGCATATATATTTAGGATCGTTAGCTCTTCTTGTTGCATTGATCCTTTCACCACCA
>CAUYLG010007678.1:0-16056 GCA_963573385.1 Cacajao melanocephalus
TTTTTGTATAAGGTGTAAGGAAGGGGTCTAGTTTCAGTTTTCTGCATATGGCTAGCCAGCTTTCCCAACACCACTTAGGAAATTCTTTCCCCATTGCTTGTTTTTATCAGGTTTGTCAAACATCAAATGGTTGTAGAGTGCAGCATTATTTCTGAGGCCTCCATTCTGTTCCATTGGACTATATATATGTTTTGGTACCAGTATCATGCTGCTTTTGTTACTGTAGCCTTATAGTATAGTTTGAAGACAGGTAGTGTGATCTTTCCAGTTTTATTCTTTTTGCTTAAGATTGTCTTGGCTATACGGCCTCTTTTTTGGTTTCATATAAAATTTAAGGTAGTTTTTTACTAATTTTATTCTCCTGGCCTGCAAGGTTTGTTGAGGAATAAACTGATAGTCATATAGAGGTTCCCTTATATGTGACAAATTGTTTTTCTTATAATGTTTTTTAACATTCTTTGTCTCTTGATTTTTGATAGTTTAATTATAATGTCTCTCAGTGTAGACTTCTTTATGTTCAACCTATTCAGGGTTTTATGGGCATCTTGAGTCTGGATGTCTACTTATTTTCCCAGATTTTGGAAATTTTCAGTTTTTATATCTTTAAATAAGCGTTTCTCCTTGTTTTCATTTTCCCCTCCAGAACTCTCATTATGTATATACTGATTTACTTGATGATGTGTTACATAAATCCCCTATGCTTTCTTCACTATTTTTCATTTCTTTTTCTTTTTTCTCCTGCAGCTGGGTAGTTTCAAATAACCTGTCTTTTGCTACTACACTCTTTTCTTCTGCTTAATTAAGGCAAATGTTAAGCCTTGCTATTTTTTCAGCTCAGTTGTTAAATTCTTCAGCTCCAGAAATTGTTTTTTTCTTTTAATTTCAATGTGTTTTTAGGAGAATAGGTGGTGTGTGGTTACATAAATAAGTTCTTTAGCAGTGATTTCTGAGATTTTGGGGTACCCATCATCCAAGCAGTGTACACTGTATCCAATGTGTAGTCTTATTCCTCATCCCCCACAATTTTCCCTGAGTCTCGGTCCGTTGTATCATTCTTATGCCTTTGCATCCTCATAGTTTAGCTCCCACTTATGAATGAAAACATACAATGTTTGGTTTTCCATTCCCTAGTTACTTCACTTAGAATAATGGTCTCCAGTTCCATCCAGGTTGCTACGAATGCCATTATTTCATTCCTTTTTATGACTGGGTAGTATTCCATATATGCATTTCCAATTGTTGGTTAATGGGCATTTGAGCTGGTTCCATATTTTTGCAATTGCAAATTGTGCTGCTATAAACATGTGTGTGCAGGTACCTCTTTCATATTATTACTTCTTTTCCTCTGGGTACCCAGAGTGGGATTGCTGGATCAAATGGTAGATCTATTTTTAGTTATTTAAGAAATCTTTACACTATTTTCTGTAGGGACTGTACTAGTTTACATTCCCATCAACAGTGTCAAAGTGTCCCCTTTTCACCACATCGATGCCATTTTTTTGATTATGGCTATTCTTGCAGGAGTGAGGTGGTATTGCATTGTGGTTCTGATTTGCATTTCCCTGTCAATTAGTGATGTTGAGCACTTTTTCCATGTTTGTTGTCCATTTGCATATTTTCTTTTGAGAACTGTCTATTCATGTCCTTAGCCCACTTTTTGATGGGATTGTCTGTTTTGTTCTTCCTGATTTGATTGAGTTCCTTAGAGATTCTGGGTATTAGTCCTCTGTTGGATCTGCAAAGATTTTCTCCCACTCTGTGGGTTGTCTGTTTACTCTGCTGAGCATTTCTTTTGATGTGCAAAAGATTTTTAGTTTAATTAAGTCCCATCTATTTATCTTTGTTTTTGTTGTATTTGCTTTTGGGTTCTTGGTCATGAAGTCTTTACCTAAGTCAATGTCTAGAAGTGGTTTTCCAATGCTATCTTCTAGAATTTTTATGGTTTCAGGTCTTAGATTTAAGTCTTTGATCAATCTTGAGTTTATTTTTCTATAAGGTGAGAGATGAGAATCCAGTTTCATTCTTCTACATGTGGCTTGACAAGAATCCCAGCATCATTTGTTGAATAGGGTGTCCTTTCCCCACTTTACGTTTTTGCTTGCTTTGTCCCTCTTTGTCATTTTTAACTCCTGTTGCTTTAAAGTTGGTATAAGAATAGTTACTCCTTCTCACTTTTGGTGTCCTTTTGCATGAAATATCTTCTTCCACCCCTTTATATGAGTCCTTATGTGTCAGGTGAGTCTCTTGAGGACAGCATATACTAGTTGGTGAGTTCTTATCCATTCTACCATTCTGTATCTTTTAAGTGGAGCATTTAGGCCATTTACATTTAATGTTAACATGGAGATGTGACATATTATTCTAGTCATTATGTTATTTCTTGCTTGAATACCATGTTGTTGTTGTTTTTCATTGTGTTTTATAGATCCTGTGAGACTTATGCTTTAAGAAGATTCTATTTTGGTACATTTCAAGAATTTGTTTCAAGATTTAGAACTCCTTTTATCAGTTCTTATAGTGCTGGCCTGGTAGTGGTGAATTCTCTCAGCATTTTCTTGTATAAAAATGACTATTTTTCCTTCATTTATGTAGTTTCACTGGATACAAAATTCTTGGCTGATAATTGTTTTGTGTCAGGAAGTTAAAGAGAGGACCCCGATCCCTTTTAGCTTGTAGGGTTTCTGCTGAGAAATCTGCTGTTAATCTGATACGTTTACTTTATAGTTTACCTGATCCATTTGCTCCACAGCTCTTAAGATTCTTTTCTTAGTCTTGCCTTTAGATAACCTAATGAATGTGTGCCTAGGCAATGATCTTTCTATGGTAAATTTCCCAGGTGTTCTTTGAGCTTCTTGTATTTGAATACCTACATCTCTAACAAGGCTGGGCGAGTTTTACTCAATTATTCCCTCAAATATGTTTTCCAAACTTTTAGATTTATTTTCGTCCTCAGGAACACCAAATATTCTTAGGTTTGGTCATTTAACACAATCCCAAACTTCTTGGAGGCTTTGTTCATTTTGTTAAAATTCTTTTTCTTTGTATTTGTCAGATTGGGTTAATCTGAAAGCCTTGTCTACAAGCTTTAAAGTTCTTTCTTCTATTTGTTTGATTCTACTGCTAAGACTTTCCTGTGCATTTTGCGTTTCTCTAAGTGTATCCTTGATTTCCAGAAGTTGTGACTGTTTTCAATTTATGCTATCTATTTCACTGGATATTTTTCTATTTGTAACCCGTATCAATTTTTAAGTTGGACTTCACCTTTCTCTTGTCTTGATTGGCTTAATAATTGACCTTCTGAATTATTTTTCTGGCAATTCAGAGGTTTTGTCTTCACTTGGAACCATTGATGGTGAGCTAGTGTGATTTTCAGGGGTATTAAAGAAACTTGTTCTGTCATATTTCCAGAATTGATTTTCCAGTTTCTTCTCATTTGGGTAGACTATGTCAGAAGGAAGATCTGGGACTCAAAGGCTGCTGTTCAGATTCTTTTGTCCCACAGGGGTGCTCCTTTGATGTGGTGCTCTCCCTTTTCCCCTATGGATGGGGCTTCCTGAGAGCCTAACTGCAGTGATTATTACTTCTCTTCTGGATGTAGCCACCCAGCAGAGCTACCAGGCTCCAGGCTGGTACTAGTGAGTATCTGCAAAGAGTCCTGTGATGTGATCTATTTTCAGGTCTCTCAGCCATGGATACCAGCAGCTACTCCAGTGGAGGTAGCAGGGGAGTGAAGGAGACTCTATGAGGGTCATTGACTGTATTTTTGTTAAGTGCACTGGTTTTGTGTTATTTGGCCTCCAGCCAGGAGGTGGCACTTTCCAAAGCATATTAGCTGGGGTTGTATGGGGAGGATCAGGTGGTAGGCGGGGCCATAGAGCTCTCAAGAGATTATGTCCCTTGTCTTTGGCTACTAGGGTTGGTAAAGAAAGACCACCAGGTGTGGGCAGGTTAGACGTGTCTGAGCTCTGACTCTCCTTGGACAGAGCTTGCTGCAGCTGCTGTGGGGGATGGAGGTGTGAGTCCCAGGCCAATGGAATTATGTGTTCAAGGGGAGTATGGCTATCTTTGCTGCATCACACAGGTCACCAGGGAAGTGGGGAAAAGCTGGCAACCACAGGCCTCAACCAGCTCCCACACAACCCATAGACTGAAAGGCCGGTCTTACTCCCATGTGCCCGTCTGCCTCCCTCACGCAACAGCACCAGGTTTATTTCCAGGAAGCCGGTAAGCAGGACTGAGAACTTAATCCAGGCTACAAGCATCCCAGCTGAGAAATCAAGCAGACTCACAGTCCCTTGGCTGTTCCAGGGAGCCTGTAGTGGCATTCTGCTTCCTTCAAAGGGTCTGTGAATTCTCTTGGCTTTCCTGGTATGTTCCTGTGGTAGTTCTAAGAGCAAAAGTTCATGATGTGAGTCTCCACACACTGCTCTATCTGTCAGAGTGGGAGCTGCAAGTTAGTCCTGCCTCCTAGCCACCATTTTCCCCCAGTTGTTTCTGTTTTTTTTAAATCTCTTTGTTGACATTATTTTGTCCCTGTTTTCCTAATTTTGTTATATTGTTTATCTGTGTTGTCTTGTAGCTCACTAAGCTTCTGAAGAACAATTATTTTAAATTATTTGGCAGATAACTCATGATACCTGTTTCTTTGGGGTCAGTTACTATAAGTTTTTGTTCCTTTGGTGGTGTCATAGTTTTCTGAATTTTCGTGTTTCTTTTATCTTTGCATTGGTGTCAGTGCATTTGAAGCAGCACTTACCTCTTCCAGACCACCTTTGTTAAGAAAAGCTCTTTACTGAGAGGGGGAGTAGAAGTATGCTGTGACACTGAGTCTAGTGGCATGTGAGGTGCCAACTGCAGTAACTTGTCACAGCTCTGCATCCACAAAGGACAGGAGTGGTGGCACAGGAGCTGAAGTAGCCAGGGTCCACAACATTTGGCTACTATGTAGTCTTCAGCAGTGAATGTTGTGGAGGTTTTGTGGTGCCCATGAGGGCTTCCGGGGTCCTTAGTGGTGCCACTGGGTAGAGCAGCAAATGCACCTGCATAGGTAATGCCAAAGTTGGCAGTAAAGACTGGGGACAGCTAGGGGTGCACAGGAGGGCTGGTGGCAATTTAGTGGAAAGTGTGCCTATGGCACTAACAACTAAGACTCGCAGCAGGTGTGGCAAGAAATGCAGTGGCAAGAGATGGCTATGGGCAGGCATATGTGTGGTAGTGCAAACCACCAGTGCATATGTGGCTGCAACAGCCAAAGGCACTAGCAGATGAATGTGCAGTGGTGAGAGCTGGGTAAGGGCATGCATGCAGTGGTACAAATAAACAGTGCTTGCATGCACTGTGGTTGACAGCCAGGGCCAGCTGTGTGCATGCACATTCCCATGAGAGTTGGTCACAGATAAATGTAGTAGTTAAACCTGGGGCTAGTGGGCCAGTGCCAACTGCAGGCATGCATGCAGTGACTGCACTGGTTCTCAGGGTTTGGGTGCCCACAGAGGCAATGGCTAGGGCAGCTTCACTGGAAGTAAAAATAACCTAGTCAGCTAGGGTCCATGAAATAAAAAGCCAGGAGGCCATCTGTGGTAAGAGCATGGGAATTCCAACGCAACTGGGAGGTCCTCAGTGAAGAAGGGTGCTGGGGTCATCTGAAGACCAGGCCACTATGACCATGGTAGCACCTGCCACATGGCTGATACAATGTTCTCTGCCCTTCTGATATAAGGTTCAGCTAGGCCAGTCTTCGCAGGGATTTCAGTGGGATAAAACCAATGTCTTTTGGGCAGTACCCACAAAGTATGAAGAAGCTGGACACTCACCTGTGAGGGTAACACTTGGCACTCAGCTGTGCCAGACTGAGGGATAGTATGATAAAGATGAGACTTCCTCATACCCATTCTGTGTGGCTATTTTTGGTTTTTGTTTGTTTTGCTTTGCTTTTTTGCTCTGCTATCCTGCTGCAGCTTCTTATCTAGACTCCAAAGCTCTCCCACAGCTATTTCCACTCCTGGATGCCTATCAAATTATTGTTTGCTTGTGGGGTTGAGGGCCAGGGTCTCCTATTCTACCATCTTGCTGATAACACTCCCTTCTTGAATATCTTGTATGTTTTCCCCTCAAAAGAAGAAATAATTTGGTAATGAGAGTAAAGTTAAGTAACTTTATTAACTTTTAGAGAACAGTGTATCAGCTGATAACTGTTCTGTGTTGGCTTATTTCCCTCTTACTTCACAAACCTTAATAAGTGGATTTTCTAAGTCATGTGCTATCCAAGACAGCTAGAAAGAATATCAACTAATTTCAGTTATTATCCCTCAAGTAAATGCAGGTCTCTCTTCAACCCTCATATACACACACAAACTTAGACTGGAGAACTGTGTTTTTGTTTATCTCTGGGTTATTATTCAATGCATTGCAGATTACCTGAAATATTTTTTGAATGAGTGAACAGTCACAAGTACTGATGATTATCTGAGGAAACTTCATATAATTAAACTCAAAGTATATCATTCAATGATAAATAATAAACACAATAACTTAATAAAATGTTGGATTTTCTTTCTTACCTCTTCATTTTGTACATAAAACTGTAGCTAGTTAGAAAAAGGATTTCTTTAATATTATTATTTTTTTTTAGCTCTGTCACCTAGGCTGGAGTGCAGTGGCACAATCTTGGCTCACTGCAGCCTCCACCTCCCAGGTTCAAGTGATTCTCCTGCCTCAGCCTCCCAAGTAGCTGATAGTCCCAGCTACTTGGGAGGCTGAGGCAGGAGACTACCCCACGCCTGGCTGATTTTTTTTATTTTTAGTAGAGACAGGGTTTCACCATGTTGGCCAGCCTGGTCTTGAACACCTGACCTCAGGTGATCTGTCCACCTTGGCTTCCCAAACTGCTAGGATTACAGGCATGAGCCACTGCACCCAGCTATCTATCTTAATTTTTAAAAGGGTTGCCCTCAAACTATCTTACTACAACCAGAGCCTCCTTAAGTAGCAAAACATTCAATTACTTGAGGTCCGGAACACAGGGTGCCTATTGTGGTCACATATTAAAGTAGGAAAAAACAAAAAGTAGAGCTTTCATTTATTTTTATCTGACTTCATAATGTGTTTTGTATTCTTGAATTCTCCCAAGTTCTAGATGTTTATTCTTAACTGACTCTGGATATTTTCAGCTCCACCCTTGTAAAATCTGATCAATCACTTTTGAAGGCCAAAGTGGTGGATTACCTGAGGTCAGGAGTTCGAGACCAGGCTGGCCAACATGATGAAACCCCGTCTCTATTAAAAATAAAAAAATTAGCTGGGTGTGGTGGCATGCACGTGTAATCTCAGCTACATGGGAGGCTGAGGCGGAAGAACTGCTTGAACCGGGAGGCAGAGGTTGCAGTGAGCCAAGATTGCAACACTGCACTCCACCTTGGGCAAAGGAGTGAGACCCCATCTCAAAAAAAAAAAAATCTGATCAATATTTAGTTTATTCCACTTTACTTTGCTATTCTCAAAAGTCCTTTCAATCTTTCAACATTCAGCTCAATGGTCACCTCCTCTGATGCTGCTCTAGACCTCTTTGTAGTTCTCTTACTGCATTAGTCACATTCTACCATACCATTTACAACTGTGCACATCACTTCGAGCTAAAGCACTTTGAAGAGTTTCCTCAACAGTCATGCTCCCTCCTATTTTCATGCCTCTGCATGTTCTGTTTCATCAAGGTAGAAGGCCCTTATCCCCATTCTTGCATTTTCATATCATAGAAGTCACCAAACCATTGCAAATGTTTCAACACACTGCTTTTGTTTTCACATTTGCAAAGATTTAAAAATTATACACCCTCTATTTCTAACATAGTGCTTAATACATACGTGATGGATATATAGATGAGGCTTGAATGCGTAACTTGTCTAAGATTCTAAGGTAAGATAAAGATCAACACAGTAATTGTAAAATGGTACATTCACTTTGAAAAACAATTTGGTTGTTCTTCAAAATGTTGAACATAGTTTCTATAGGACCCAGCAAGTCAACTTCTAGATGTATACTCCAGAGAAATAAAATCATACGTCCACACAAAAAATCTCCATACTAGTGTTCAGAGCAGCATTTCAGAATACCTACAAAGTAGAAACAACCCAAATATCTATCAATCAAATGAATAAACAAAATGTCGTATACTCATATAACAGATTATTTAGTAATAAAAAGAAATGAAGTACTCATGCCTGTTACAACATGCATAAACTCTCAAAATATTCTGCTAAGTGACAGAAGCCAGATACAATAGATCAATACCATATGATTCCATTTGTATGAAATGTCCAGAATAGGCATGGAGACAAAAAGCATATCTGTGGTTTCCAGGGGTTGTGGGGAGGAGGTGGGAAGTGATTGCTAATGGTTACATGATTTCTTTTGGGAGTTATAAAATATTCTATAATTAGCTAGTGGTTATAGTTGCACAACTCTGTGAATATAGTAAAAACCACATAATTGTATATTTTTCAGAGTGAATTATATCTCAGTGAAGCTATTATTAGTAAATGAACACAACAATGAAAATTCTCTATTCGTTCCAGATTTTTAATCAGGGGTTTAATCTTTGGAAATCAGAAAACAACTCTGCCTGCCTAGGACTTCCTGATCATACATACTAATTGTACAATTATAAAATGTCAAAGGATCATTCTAAATTAACTCTTTGATCACCTTATTGTTGAGAAAACTGAGCTCCAAAAAGCATAAATGACTTAAATAAGGTTATGTAATTAGCCAGTAGAACCAGGGAAGAGTCTCATTCCAATAATTCACATTTGTTGATTTTGACATTTTCTTAAATCCCCAGGTTTTTTATAATTTAAATAAAAAAATTAAAAAGAAGAAATGCCTATGTATCTTTCATATTAACTCCAATAACTGTTCTTAGATTTGTGGGAAATACAGGGAAAAAAAAAAGCTAAGAGAATAAACAACTGCACCTTTCTGCTCCTATGAATGAGAAAATAAAACTATTAGTACTTAAAGGTTTTACTCTTTAAAAACAATACAGTGTAAGTACTCACAGTAGTAGTTAGAGCAATATGGACCACTGTTCCCCCCAAGGGAATAGAAGATAATCAGACACTTCGCAAAGATGCTATTAATATTTACCAGTAAATTTGCCCCCAACTTTCAGAAAGACACTAACCTTAATCCATAGGAAAACATCTTTCAGAATATTAGTTTCTAAAGTTTCCCTTTCAGAAGCCTTACTTTTTGCAGCCTTAGTCAGAGCCAATGGCAGATATAGGTGCAATAAGTCATTTCTGCAGTACTTATTCACTCAGGAGATTTTGGTGGTAGTAAAACATTTTCTTTGAAAGTCATGTTTGTTCTTTTCACCAAAGAGCAACTTTAAAAAACTTTTTAATTTATTTTCCCACAGAAAAACACTGAGGATATATATTTTTTTAAAAGAGCATTATTCAACATTGACCTTCAAAAGCTTATTGTAAAATACCTCATCATATAATCTACAGCCAGAGGGTAACTCAGCAATTGTATAGTCCAGCATTTCTGCAGCCTAGGTATCCATACATACCTGAGGATAACATTGGCGGGTAGTGTTAGGAGCCAGGGGAATGGCGGACGGTGCTCAGAATAACAAATAGTGTTCCACGCTAAATTTAGTTTAGAAAATTCTCAGTTAATTCAATAAATATTTAAGGAATGTCAACTACATGCCAGGCTGTCTACTAGATGCTAGAGCAAAACAGATTTATACCAGAATTTTCTTAAAGCCTCTAACACTAAAGGCTAGTGTTCACAATGAGCATGGTGACCATATACCTTAGTTTGCTGTAGACAGCCCCAGTTTACAGGCACTGTTCCAGCATTAAAATCATCTCTTTTTACTTCTATAATTCTACATAGGACTCTCTGAAGAGGTGTAGGGGTGTATGTGTGTGTGTGTGTGTGTGTGTGTGTGTGTGTGTGTGTGTGTAGCAAACAGATTTTCCCAAACTTACATGACCAATTACATAGTTCTATCTACATTCTTACAATCACCTCCTAAAACAGTGGTCTCGGTCCACAGAACATAGTTTGGGGTCTACTCCATTCTCAACATTTGATAGCTGAGGAAACAAAGGATCTGAGAATAAAACAGACTCAGCTAGACAGAAGACACTAAAGCCTAGGACTCCTGGCTCATAGAGAGAGCACTAATGCTCTTTCTGACATATCACAGACTGTGATACTAAAGCACTCTTAACATGGTTAACAAGTTCTATTACAAAAATACGTCACCAAGTTTCACAGTTTAATTTCATTTTAAAGGAAGTTCATTTCTTTCTTCCTCAATCATAACTGTAAAATTAATCAAAAACAGAGTCAATGAGAAAATCTTTTAGTCAACTCTTAAGACTGTAACCCAAGTTCACTTACCCTACTCTCTCCTTTCCCTCCCCTCACTCTCTAGTAATTATAAAGTAGCTGATTTCTTTATATCTTCAAAGTATCACTGGCTTCACAGGTGTGTGTTGGGTGGGGGAGGAGAAGTTAAGTCTATCCATCAGTCAACAAAATGTTCAGTGTCTACCACAAAGTTTTCTGCTGTAATATTTTACACTGTGGTTCCAAGGGTTTTTTTTAAAGTGAGGATAATTTCTTGGGCTATATGATACTTACATAAATCCCAAAGACTCAAATTAAAATATAATTCCATTATTATTTTTGAGTTTCTATAAGCTTACCAACAGAAGCTATTTTCTGATTCTGGTTGCACCAAAACATTTGGCCCTAGAAAAATATCATGGAAAGAATTCTATATTTAAAAATTAGTTATTTAAATTTTTGATCATCCATGGCCACTGATATTTCTAGATAACTGCTATGCATTTTAAACAACTTAGGTACTTCTTTCAGAGAAAAATGAGTGAATGATCATATAGTCTTTAAAATGAAAGTCAATGAGCTAAGAAATATAATAGCCTGTTCTGAAAAAGGAAAAAGTAGAAAATGTTAGTTAAAATAGCGTTTAAACTTTTAGGAAATTCATTTTTGTATATCATTTTGTTCATCATCAATAAAAGGTAGTCAATATTAATTAAATCTTAGACAAGATAACCAATTAAGCAGATGAAAAGAAAATTACAAGGTAATGGAGGAAAACATTTCTAGAAAGGAACTGTTTTTGGATTTGTAGATAGTAATTGTACATGTAATAGACTATCCTTGTCACATATTGCAAGTTGTGACTGTGTGGCAGGGCTTTGATGTTTGCAACACAGCAGACTCTTCTGTAATAATTATTTTAAAAGGCTTGCCTATGACAATTTCCCATTTGAAGTAATAAACTTATTCAAGACTAACTACTGTACTTAGTTATAATCCCATTAAAAAAAGAAATACAGATATTGATCATATCAAACATTTTCATTGAGAAGTTGACACAGACACTCATGCAGTTTACGTGGATGTTCTCAGAAGCTTTCCTGTGTATGAGAAACAGAACTACAGGCCTTTTTGTATAAGTTTCTGTACATCTTGTCCATGCTGTTCTCAAAGATGGGACGGTGGGATTTTCCCTTATAAGAGGCTGCCCTGTTGGACCAGTATTCGCCATCGTCCAAATGGAAAGTGCCCCGTGGTTGCTGACATGAGCTATAAAAAGAGATATAAAAGGTAGAAAATAATAATGAAACAAAATTAGAGACAGTACTATGTAAATCAAATATTTATTGAGTGCTGTATGGGTATTTAATACTCTGCTGGGGCTGTGAAAAATAAAACACAATAATGCCTGTGCTTTCAAAGAGGGACATTTTAAAAGGGGAAGCAGAACTATCTGTGTAAAACTGTTATAAAACAGTAAAATGAAAAGTTTGTGTTAGAGTCAAAAAGGAATTCAGAGAATAGACACAGGTGCAGCATGATAAAAGCAGGACATAGGTGGCCTGGTATGGCCAGCATAAAAACGCATCATTGCTAAAAGTTAGGCACACTTGAAACTGAATTCCAGCCCAGTCCTTTATAAGCTGTGAGACCCTGGGCAATTTATTTAACTATCCAGAGTCTCAGCTTTTTTAACTTTAGTTTTACTGGATTGTTTTAAAATTTAAACACAGAAGTTATTAAATATGAGACACTAAACTAGGTACTTTATATATATTTATGAATACATCTTACAACCCTTAGAATTCGGTAGATACAGATATTAAGACTCAGTGAAGTTAAGTGACTTGTCTAAGACTACTCAGCTAGTAATTGGCAAAATGAAAAAGGAGACAATGTGTGTGCTCTAAGGCCCTTTCTACTGCCATGCACTATTTCCCTCAGAGTAGAAAATTAGGCTAAATAGGAACATTTGTGGAAAATGGAAACAAAGCAGAAGAGTTTGAATGAAGTGAAAGGATCAACTGCAGTTTTGAGGGTCTAAAGAAAAAAGAAGGTGGGAGACAGGAAGGGGGGGGGAGAGGGAGAGAGAGAGAGAGAGAGAGAGAGAGAGAGAGAGAGAGAGAGAGAGAGACAAGCACGTAAGTGAGAGCGAGCCTGCAGGAAGCTAATGAAATAGACTAAGATTGGGCTAGCTGTGATGAAGATAGAAAAGGAAAGGCAACTCTTTCTTAAGGATTAATAGCACTTTTATGCTATCAGTGTTATAATTTTATTAACATAAATATTAAATTCTGGAATTATATTTTTTATGGATAAAATGTTGAGTTTCTTTTTTTTTTGAGATGCAGTTTCACCCTTGTTGCCCAGGCTGGAGCGCAATGGCACAATCTCCACTCACTGCAACTTCCACCTCCCAGGTTCAAGCGATTCTTCTGCCTCAGCCTCCCTAGTAGCTGGGATTACAGGCATGTGCCATCATGCCTGTCTAATTTTTTGTTCTTTTAGTAGAGATGGGGTTTCTCCATGTTGGTTAGGCTGGTCTCAAACTCCCGACTTCAGATGATCCACCAGCCTTGGCCTCCCAAAGTGCTGGGATTACAGGCCTAGGCCACAACAGTCAGCCCAAGTTTATTTTCTTATATAAATAATTGACTTATTTTAATTAATGAAATAATTTTTATAGATAGACCTACCAGGTCTGTTAGAGATTACAAAGTTTCTTCCTGAATACATACAACCTACAAATCAAGATTAAACCATGAAAAAATACAAAACCTGAACAGACCAATAATGACTAACAATATTGAAGCAGTAATAAAAACTCTCTTATAAAAGAAAAGCCCTGAGTCTGTGGCTTCACTGCTAAATTCTACCAAATATTTAAATAAGACGTCTACTGAAAATATTACAAAATATTGAAGATACAAGAAAACCTATTTTACCTAGTATTACCCTGGTACCAAAACCAGAAAAAAAAACACAACAACAAAAATAAATACAGGCTAATATTCCTGATGAACATATGCAAAAATCCTCAACAGAATATCAGAAAATGGAATTCAACATGAAAAAGATCATTCACCATGCTCAAATGGAATTTATTCCAGGGATGCAAGGATGGTTCAATATGTGCAAATCAATAAATATAATACATAATATCAACAGAATCAAAAACAAAGAAAGTATAATCATTTCAATGGGTGCTGAAAAAGCATTTAGTACAATTCAACATCCACTCATAATAAAACCCCTTCATAAACTGTGCATAGAAGGAACATACCTCAAAATGATAAAGGCCATATATAACAAACTCATAGCTAATACTATACTGAATGGGAAAAAAATGAAAAGCCTTTCTACTAAGATTTGAAACAGGACAAAGATGCCCACTTTCACAACTTATATTCAACACAGTAATGGAAGTCCTAGCCAGAGCAATTAGGGAAGCGAAAGAAATAAAGTGGATCAAAATTGAAAAAGAAATCAAATTATCCTTTTCTATAGAAAACATGATCTTATACTTAGAAAAACATAAAGATTCCTCCCTAAAGATTAAAATGAATAAACACATTTAGTAAAGTTGCAAAATAAAAAATTAATATGCAATAATCAGCATTTCTATATGCCAACAGTAAACAATCTGCAAAAGAGATCAGAAAGGCAATCCCATTTCCAATAGCAAAAAAAAAAGAAAAAGATTACTATTATAAAAACTATAAAACACTGACGAAAGAAACTGAAGAGAACACAAGAAAATGGAAACACAGTCCATGTTCATGGATTGGAAAAATCAATATTGTTAAAATGCCTATACTACCTAAAGATATCTACAGAGTCAATGCAATCTCTATCAAAATACTAATGACATTCTACACAGCAACAGCAACAACAACAACAAACAAAATCTTAAAATGTATTTGGAACCACAAAAAAAAAACCCAAAAAACAAAACAAAACTAGAATAGCCAAAGGAATCCTGAGCAAAAAGAATGAAGCTGGAGGCATCACATTACCTGACTTCAAATTAAACTGTGACACTGTAGTAACCAAAACAGCATGGTATTAGAATAAAAACAGATGCATAGACCAATGGAACAGAATAGAGAATGAAGAAATAAATCCACACATTTAATAAAGTCAACTCATTTTTGACAAAGGCACCAAGAACATACATTGCAGAAAGGACAGTCTTTTCAATAAACGGTGCAGGGAAAACTGGATATTCTTAGGCAAGAAAAATAAAAACAATGCCTATCTCTTACCACATACAAAAATCGAACTAAAATGGATTAAATACTTAAATGTGAGACCTGAAAGGATGAAATTATTAGCAAAAAAATATTGGGGAAATGCTTTAGGATATTGATCTGGGCAAAGATTACTTGAGTAACATCTTAAAAGCATAGGCAACAAAAGCAAAAATAAACAAATGGAATCACATCAAGCTAAACAGCTTCTGCACAGCCAAGGAAACAATCAACAAATTAAAAAGATATAATACAGAATGGGAGAAAATGTTTGCAAACAACTCATCTGACAAGGGATTAATAACAAGAATATATAAGAAACTCAGTAGCAAAAAACAAAACAAAACAAATAATCTGATTTCTGATTTCAAAATGAGCAAAAGTTCTGAATAGATATTTCTGAAAAGAAGAAAAAAAGTGGTCAAAAGATACATTTTTTAAATGCTCAACATCACTAATCAAATCAAAACCACAATAAGAAATCTCAACCCAGTTAAAATGGCTTTTATTTTAAAGACAAAAAAAATATGCATGCTGGTGAGGATGTGAAGAAAGGGGAATGCTCATACACTGTTGGTGAGAATGTAAATTAGTATAGTCCACTATGAAAAACAGTACGAAGGTTTCTCAAAAAGAAAAAAACAAAAAAACAAAAAAAACACTACATATAGAACTACCATATGATCCAGTAATCCTACTGCTGGGTATATAGCCAAAGGAAATAAAATCAGCATATCAAAGAGACATCAGCACTCCCATATTTATCGTAGCATTATTCACAATAACAAAGATATGAAATCAACCTAAGTGCCCATCAGTGGATGAAGGGGTAAAGCAAATGTGGGAAATGTACTCAATGGAATATTATACAGCTATTAAAAAAATCTATTCATTAGCAACAACATGGATGGAACTAGAGGACATCATGTTAAGTGAAATAAGCCAGGCACAGAAGGACAAATATTGCATGTTCTCACTCATCTGTGGCAGCTAAAAAAGTTGATCACATGAAGGTTGAGAGTAGAATGATGGTTACCAGGGACTTGGAAGGGGAGGAGGGAATAGGCGGTTTGGTTAATGAGTAGAAAAATACAGTCATCTCACGCCTGTAATCCCAGCACTTTGGGAGGCCGAGGCGGGTGGATCACGAGGTTAAGAGATCGAGACCATCCTGGCCAACATGGTGAAACCCCGTCTCTACCAAAAATACAAAAAATTAGCCGGATGTGGTGGCACATGCCTGTAATCCCAGCTACGGCTGAGACAGGAGAATGACTTCAACCCAGGAGGCGGAGGTTGCAGTGAGCCAAGAATGCGCCATTGCACTCCTGGGCAACAAGAGTGAAACTCTGTCGAAAAAGGAGAGAGAAGAAGAGAAGAGAAGAGAAGAGAAGAGAAGAGAAGAGAAGAGAAGAGAAGAGAAGAGAAGAGAAGAGAAGAG